>OY751496.1:438098-546892 GCA_963565915.1 Entoloma clypeatum
TGCCGAGAATGATGAAACCACAATCTTAGAAGCCAACGAGAAGGATTTTCCCGAAGGGTCCGATTAAACGACACTAAGTCGCGACCCTTATCTATTAAACGGACTTGCTTGCCTTGTATGACTGCAGACAATAGAACCTATGTCATCCCTGCCAAGCGAGCCGCTGCGTCAACTAAGATTGTGAAGGGAGATAAACCTCTGAAAAGACGAGAAATCAGGCTGTTAGCGCAGCTCAAAACATGACGAGGACCAAAGGTTATCCGACCCGAGGTTGACAGCGGATGTGAACGCACATGTATCCATCCCAGAATAGTACGTGAGCAGAACCTCCCCACGCGAGGAATACCACCCATAGCAATTCTAAATGCGGATGGATCACCAAATCGACAACAGAAAGCGAGCCAACTTGCCGAAGTTAAACTGGATTTGGGAGCACATCAGGAAACCATGGAAGCAATGGTACTGGACATTGGGAGAACGGACATGCTCTTGGGACATGACTGGTTGGTATACCACAACCCCACAATCAATTGGACAACCGGCGCGGTGACATTTAACCGATGCCCAACAACATGTCGAACCAAACACTCAGATTTCAGGGTTAACCTTAATGGTCGCAAACACCGGGTTTGCATGGTTGAGGTGCGCGACAAAGATGCACCCAAAAAGTCGGATCAGAAATGGAAGCCTGGAGACCCTATTTTGGAAGCTGTCACTCCCATACCACCTTCCACAACCAAACAACCCTCATATGTTGAACGATTTGCTCATCTTTTCGAGAAAGAGAACTTTGATAAGATTCCAAAGGAGAGGGAATGGGACCATGGTATCGAACTTACACCGGACACACCAAAGGAACTAGGGGAAAATATATATCCTATGACGCAAAAGGAACAAGAAGAATTGGACGCATTCATTGACGAGGGTCTAGCAACAGGAAAGATCCGCCCGTCCAAATCCCCTTATGCCTCCCCTTGCTTCTTCATCAACAAAAAGGATGGCTCCAAACGATTGGTACAAGATTACCGCATGGTCAATAAATTCACGGTCAAAGACAAGTTCCCACTCCCATGAATATCCGATCTCTTGGACATACTGAAAGATGCGGTCTACTTCAATAAAATGGACATCATGTGGGGCTATAACAACGTCTGGATTAAGGAGGGCAATGAATGGAAAGCTGTCTTCCTCACCAGTCGAGGATTGTTCGAACCATTGGTCATGTTTTTCGGTCTTTGCAACTCCCCGGGAACATTCTCTCGGATGATGGCTAGTCTATTCCGGGACCAGATCCGCCGACGTATCTGCGTGATCTACATGGATGACATCGTGGTTATCGGTAAAACCAAGGAAGAACTCGCGCGAAACACTGAAGAAATCCTACAGATCCTATCAGACAATGATTTGTTCCTAAAGGAAAAGAAGTGTTTATGGGAAGTAACGAAATGTCCTATATTGGGATATGTGGTTGGTGAGGGACGCATTGAGATGGAAACTGAGAAGGTGGATACAATTCGAAACTGGCAAGCACCCACATCAAAAAAGGAAGTTCAGAAGTTCCTTGGATTTGCTAACTTCTATCGACGATTTATTGAAGGGTACTCAAACATCGCGAAACCTCTCACCGCGCTCACAGGTGGTACGGCATTTATTTGGGGACCAATGGAGCAGCAAGCTTTTGAAGGTCTCATATGGGCAATTACATCGGCACCAGTCTTGGCATTACCGAAACCAGAGGGACAGTTCAGGGTTGAAACCGATGCATTGGGCTATGCAATTGGAGCAGTACTCTCTCAGAAGCAAAACGACAAATGGCACCCCATTGCGTTCTTGTCACGGACCATGTCCGCGGCCGAACAGAATTACGAGATATATGACAAGGAACTCCTGGCAGTCATGGAAGCATTCAACGACAGCGATGCTGGAAAATGAAGTTACAAGACTATGACTTCGAATTATGGCATGTGCCCGGCAAGACCAATGCAAAAGCGGACATCCTGTCACGCTTACCCTGGTATGAAGCGGAACTCGAACCACAGGACAGTGACCAAATGCTCAAGGAGGGACTATTCTTGAAACGGTTGGAATCAGAAGATGTGGTACAAATGGAGATGTTCACGGAGGAACAATTCTTTGAAGGGGGTGAAACATCTGATTCCATCAAAATTGGAAACGTCACAATTATTGAAAATCCGTGGATCGCACACATCAAGGGTTCAAACCGCATGGAGACAGAAGTAGCCCAGGGTCTAAAAAAGAATCCTCATTGGTATCAGCAGGAGAATGGGATCACCTATGCAGGAGAACGAGTCTATGTCCCGCCAGACCCACAATTACGGCAAGAATTGATGTTCGAGTCACACGATGCACCAGTGGCTGGACATCCAGGACAGTACCGGACACATGAACTCCTCACTCGCACCTACTGGTGGCCTACCATACTGCATGATGTGAAGAAGTACGTGAAGGGTTGCGACACTTGTCAACGCAACAAGATTAACCGACAAAAGCGACATGCTCCACTACATCCCCATGCAGCACCAAGTCACCCATGGGAAGACATAGGAATCGATGTCGTGGGACCGATACCAGAATCTGATGGAAAAAACACAATTCTGGTCATCACGGATAGACATTCAAAGATGCTTCACCTCATTCCGACAACCGTGGAACTATCAGCTGAAGGATTAGCCAAGATCTATCGGGATCAGATATGGAAGCTTATGGGATCCCCAAGAAGATCATCAGCGATAGGGGACCGCAGTTCGCCGCGAAGTTCATGGAGATACTCTGCCGCATGTTAGGGATCAAGAGGAACCTGTCCACCGCATACCACCCACAGACTGATGGACAGGCCGAGCGATCGCATCAGGAAATGGAAGCATTCTTACGAAACTTTGTCAACCATCTACAGGATGATTGGGCAGAATGGATCGCAATCGCAGAGTTCCAGTACAATGACAAAGAACACCAGGCAACGAAGCACACCCCATTCTACCTCAACTACGGTTTACATCCGTGGAAGGGAGAGCTCGTGTTAGAAGATACCAATCCGGCTGCCAACAACTTCTTGAAAAAACTCAAACAGGCACGAGAAGAAGCCAATGCAGCGCTGAAACAAGCACAGGATCAGATGAAGAAGACAGTTGACACACGGAGAAGTCCGTCTCGGAACTACTGCATCGGAGACAAGGTGTGGCTGGAAGGGACTAACATCAGGACCGATCGCCCCTCAAAGAAACTTGACGCACTCCGACATGGACCATTCAAAGTCCTAGAGAAGAAAGGAGTTAGCGCGTACCTTCTTGATCTTCCGAAGACTTGGAAGATGATTCACCCTGTGTTCAATGAGACCCTGTTGTCACCATATGAAACTCCGAAGTATGCCATCCAGAAAAGGAAACCAGCCCCTGATCCGATCATCATCGAAGGACGAGAAGAGTACCATGTGTCTACGATCCTAGACTCTCAAAAGTTCCACGGAAAGATCCAGTACCTCGTCCAGTGGGAAGGATATGGTCCAGAAGAAAACACATGGGAGCCTCGAGCTAATGTTCAGAATGCTCAAGATTTGATCCGTGATTTCCATCGGCAGAACCCGTCTCGTCCACGATAAAAGATGAGTTCTCAAAACCCATGGCAGCATCAACCTCATCAGTCAACCACACACCGAGTTCCCCGCTCTAGTCTTCTCCCTGGCCAATATAGCCACCCCATTCTACTTCTATCTCTCCACCATCCTCACCGCCATGTCAAACACCATCGTTACCTCCACCTCCACCACCAACATCAACCCCGCCATCGCCGCCCTTATGAACGAAGCGCTCTCCATGAGAGACCAAATCCATGCCCTCGAAACTTCCCTCGCCGACCTCCTTCGTCGCCAGATGAATATCCGACTTCATTCATTGTCCAATCTCCCCATCGCCCTGACTCCCGAAGAGAAACAAATTCTCGGGAACTACACCAGCACCCTCGTCATTGAGAATCGACGTATTCGGCTGGCCATCAAGGGCCTTGAACTCGCCGTTGCCATCAATGAGGAGTTGATATATGATTGGAGCCTCAAGGAGAGCCCGAACTGGTCCGATCCTGGCAACAACGAGGGATGGGGACAGTGACTCTGTGAGGACACAGAGCTTGAGGAGGGGAACATGTTACGGACTCTACGGTATGAGGACCACATCATATCTTTTACTTATCGGCCCGACGCGGCGCCCTCTTACGAACTCATTATGTCTAATATCTACTTTCGCAACCTTCGGTTCCCAGTCTGACTCACTACCTTACTTCATCATCCCCTTTAGTATACTTCGTTCCCACGCTGACTCGCTTTCCGCAGTCAGCTTACTCACTGTACATAGCCTTCCGCAGTCGCCTTACTCATGCGCACTGCCTTCCGCAGTACTGACTCATCCGCTACCGCCTATAGTCAGTACCTATATAAACCTCTTGTACTATAGTAGATTTCTTAGATTTAGCAATCACTTTGCTCTTCGCCTTTCCACTTTCCTGCATACTCTGCCCGAACCTTGGAACGGTTTGTTAAGCATAACAGTGTCAGCATGGGCGAGGGTGTGTTTGAAGAGAATGTAGGTGCGGCAGAGTCTGCAGAGCGGTGGGGTGTCAGAGGTGAGGTTGCTCCAAGGTGGGTATGAACATACCCCTTTTTAGCGTTG
Source organism: Entoloma clypeatum (assembly GCA_963565915.1). Classification (NCBI taxonomy): domain Eukaryota; kingdom Fungi; phylum Basidiomycota; class Agaricomycetes; order Agaricales; family Entolomataceae; genus Entoloma; species Entoloma clypeatum. The sequence continues at coordinate 442,778 of OY751496.1, forward strand.
AGGGAGTGACTGAATAGCCAGCCTACCGCAAGCACTGTGTTATGCGTAACAAACCGTTCCAAGGTTCGGGCAGAGTATGCAGGAAGATGGAAAGGCGAAGAGCAATGTGATTGCTAAATCTAATGAATGTAGTTATGGTACATGAGGTTTATATAGTACTGACTATGAGCGGTAGCGAATGAGTCAGTAACTGCGGAAGGCAGTGCGCATGAGTAAGGCGACTGTGGAAGGCTATGCACTAATGAGTAAGCTGGCTGCGGAATGAGTCAGACAGCTGCGGAAAGCGAGTCAGCGCGGGAGCGAAGTATACTAAAGGGAATAAAGTATAATATGATATGTGTAAGCGGGGGCCGATGAGTAAAAGTGAAAAAGTAAGCGTATACGTCCGTAGTCGTTAGTCCGTAACATGTTCCCCTCCTCAAGGTCTGTGTCCTCACAGACTACCTACTCCCATCCATTGTTGCCATTTGGATCGGCCCAGGCAGGGTCAACTCGGTTACCCCAATCCTTTATCAGTTCATCGTTTACCGCCGTGGCAAACTCTAAACCTCGAACGGCGAGGCGAAGGCGTCGATTCTCGACAGCAAGGGTGTTGGTATAGTTTTTGAGGATGAGTTTCTCCTCAGCGGTGGGGGCGGTTGGTAAATCGGAGAGGGTATGAAGGCGGATATGCATCTGCCGGTGGAGGATGTCGGCGACGGAGGTTTCGAGCGCATGGATCTGGTCGCGCATGGAGAGCGCTTCGCCGATGAGGGTGGTGATGGTGGGGTTGATATCGGAAGCATCGGTGGAGGCGGCGGTGATGTTGGACATGGCAGAAATGATGTTTGAAAGGTATAAGAAGAACGGTGTGTTGGGCGAGAAGAGTTGGAGCGGGGAACTCGATGTGACAGAAGTCGATGTGGAAAATGGCTCTCAAAGTTTGTTCTTTTATCGTGGACGCGATGGATTTTGCCGATGAAAATCTCAGATCAAGTCTTGAGCGTTCTGAACATTAGTCCGAGGTTCCCACGTGTTCTCTTCTGGGCCATACCCTTCCCATTGGACAAGGTACTGGATCTTTCCACAGAATTTCCGAGAGTCCAGGATCGTGGAGACATGGTATTCTTCTCGTCCTTCGACAATGATCGGATCAGGGGCTGGCTTCTTTTTCTGAATGGTATACTTCAGGGTTTCGTATGGCGATAACAGGGTCTCGTTGAACACAGGGTGGATCATCTTCCAGGTTTTGGGAAGATCAAGACGGTATGCGCTAGCTCCTTTCTTCTCTAGGACTTTGAACGGTCCGTGTCGGAGGGCGTCAAGTTTCTTTGAGGGACGATCAGTCCTGATGTTAGTCCCTTCCAGCCACACCTTGTCTCCGATGCGGTAATTCCAAGACGGGCTTCGTCGTGTGTCAACTGTCTTCTTCATCTGATCCTGGGCCTGTTTCAGTGCTGCATTGGCTTCTTCTCGTGCCTGTTTGAGTTTTTTCAAGAAGTCGTTTGCCGCTGGATTGGTGTCTTCCAACACAAGTTCTCCCTTCCAAGGATGCAGACCGTAGTTGAGATAGAATGGTGTGTACTTTGTCGCTTGATGTTCTTTGTCATTGTACTGGAATTCTGCGATTGCGATCCATTCCGCCCAATCATCTTGTAGATGGTTGACAAAGTTTCGTAAGAACACCTCGGTTTCCTGATGTGATCGTTCGGCTTGTCCATCAGTTTGTGGATGGTACGCAGTGGACAGGTTTCTCTTGATTCCCAATATGTGGCAAAGTATCTCCATGAACTTTGCGGCGAACTGTGGTCCTCTGTCGCTAATGATCTTCTTAGGGATCCCATGAAGCTTCCATATCTGGTCCCAATAGATCTTGGCTAATCCTTCAGCCGATAGTTCCATGGTGGTCGGGATGAGATGAAGCATCTTTGAATGTCTGTCCGTGATGACCAGAATTGCGTTCTTCCCATCAGATTCTGGTATCGGTCCCACGACGTCAATCCCTATCTCTTCCCATGGTTGACTTGGCGCGGCGTTAGGGTGTAGAGGGGCATGTCTCCTTTGGCGGCTGATCTTGTTACGTTGACAGGTGTCACAACCTTTCACATACTTCTTTACGTCATGTAAGATGGTGGGCCACCAGTAGGTGCGAGTGAGGAGTTCATGTGTTCGATATTGTCCTGGGTGTCCTGCCACTGGTGCGTCGTGCGCTTCAAACATCAGTTCTTGGCGCAATTGTGGGTCTGGTGGAACATAGACTCGTTCTCCTGCGTAGGTGATGCCATTTTCCTGCTGGTACCAGTGAGGATTCTTCTTCAGACCCTGGGCTACTTCTGTCTCCATGCGATTCGAGGCCTTGATGCGTGCGATCCATGGGTTTTCGATGGTTGTGATGTTTCCGATTTTGATGGAATCAGATGTTTCACCCCCTTCAAAGAATTGTTCCTCCGTGAACATCTCCATTTGTATCACATCTTCTGATTCCAATCATTTCAAAAATAGCCCCTCCTTGAGCATTTGGTCGCTGTCCTGCGGCTCGAGTTCCGTCTCATACCAGGGTAAACGTGACAGGATGTCTGCTTTCGCGTTCCCTCGTCAATGAATGCGTCCAATTCTTCTTGTTCCTTTTGCGTCATAGGATATATATTTTCCCCTAGTTCCTTTGGTGTGTCCGGTGTAAGTTCGATACCATGGTCCCATTCCCTCTCCTTTGGAATCTTATCAAAGTTCTCTTTCTCGAAAAGATGAGCAAATCGTTCAACATATGAGGGTTGTTTGGTTGTGGGAGGTGGTGTGGGAGTGACAGCTTCCAAAATAGGGTCTCCAGGCTTCCATTTCTGATCCAACTTTTTGGGTGCATCTTTGTCGCGCACCTCAACCATGCGAACCCGGTGTTTGCGACCATTAAGGTTAACCCTGAAATCTGAGTGTTTGGTTCGACATGTTGTTGGGCATCGGTTAAATGTCACCGCGCCGGTTGTCCAATTGATTGTGGGGTTGTGGTGTACCAACCAGTCATGTCCCAAGAGCATGTCCGTTCTCCCAATGTCCAGTACCATTGCTTCCATGGTTTCCTGATGTGCTCCCAAATCCAGTTTAACTTCGGCAAGTTGGCTCGCTTTCTGTTGTCGATTTGGTGATCCATCCGCATTTAGAATTGCTATGGGTGGTATTCCTCGCGTGGGGAGGTTCTGCTCACGTACTATTCTGGGATGGATACATGTGCGTTCACATCCGCTGTCAACCTCGGGTCGGATAACCTTTGGTCCTCGTCATGTTTTGAGCTGCGCTAACAGCCTGATTTCTCGTCTTTTCAGAGGTTTATCTCCCTTCACAATCTTAGTTGACGCAGCGGCTCGCTTGGCAGGGATGACATAGGTTCTATTGTCTGCAGTCATACAAGGCAAGCAAGTCCGTTTAATAGATAAGGGTCGCGACTTAGTGTCGTTTAATCGGACCCTTCAGGAAAATCCTTCTCGTTGGCTTCTAAGATTGTGGTTTCATCATTCTCGGCATCTTCCTCGGACACCTTCCTAACCCTTCCGGAGTTCTTCTTTGGCTTGCGGCAGTTGCGCGCGATATGGCCTTCTTGGTCACAGTTGAAACACTTGCGACCATCTTTCTTCTTTGGAGCGCTACAGTCTTTAGCCAGATGACCGAAGCGTTGACAGTTGTAGCAACGGGCTACTCCTGCTTTGTCGATCTCCATGGCCTTGCCCTGACCACCATAAGTGGTACCCGATCCGGTGCGCATGTCGCCGCCACCTCGGATGACCAGTGCGTGTCCTTCCATCTGTCGTCCCTTGTTTCAGATCTCCTTTGCGTAATCGGTGTACGTCTTGCCATCGCTAGCCACTTGTTCAGAGATTCTGCGGTTGACGTTCTTTTCTAGGATGTATTTCCCAGTTTCTTCGCCAAGGTTTGACAGTTTCAAGAGTTCTTCAAATTCATCCCAGAATTCATCAACGGTACGTTTCTCTTGTTTCAGGACTTCGAGTCTTGCTTTGGCAGCGACCGACTTGTTGGTGATGGAGAATCGTGTGGCGATATCATCGGAAAAACCTAGCCAGGTGATATTCTCGTTGTCAATGGCAAGAGCGTCTAACTTGTTACTGGCCCAGTGTCTGCCGGACCCTTCCATCATGCAGGATAGCACCGCAAGAATCTTCTGATCGTCTGTGAGGCTCTTTTGGAACCTGATGTATAGTTTGGTGGCTTTCCACCACTCGTCAAAGGTGTATCTGTCCTTGAACATCCCAGGATCCTTGATGATCTTGGATGTATCCATTGTTTGTACAGCCGGAGCTTCTGCCATGTTTAAAGTCTGCGGAGGAGGAGAGGAGTCGGATTGTTGGGATGAAGATGGGGTTTGGGATACAGGTAAGGATTGAAAATGAGTCCCTGTTCTAGGCGTCTGTTCGATATCTGACTGCGCGGAGTCAAAAGTAAATTCGTCAGGGGACTCGTCGGCGGAATCGGTGGCAAAACGTTCAGAGTATTTCCTCTGTAAATCTCTAAGGAATCTCTGTTCCTGCGCGTCTGTTGGTCTCGAGAAGGGGTCAAGTCTCTCGTTTCGTGCCCAGTGGTTGTACTCGGTCTGTTGTTCTTCGGTGGTGAAGTGGGCGTAGATCTGCTGCTTCGAGTAAGACGTGATGATGTGGCTCTGGGACGTCTCGATGTGAGCGTCCTAATCAATCTTCTGATAACGGTTGTCTGGACACCGATAAACTCTCTGATCTCTGTGATCTGACCTGTCTGAGGTCCTTCTTGAATGCGAAAGCTTTCGAGTTCGTTCTGTCAGGCGTTGTAACGCGCGATCTGGTGTTGCCAAGCAAGATGGATGCTCTCTGCTATCTCGCCGTGGGGGCGATGCTCGTCGTTGTCTAGTTCTTCGTCAAGCACCTGCTGTAGGATGCGACGGATCTCCGATTCGATGTACTGCTGGATAAGCGTAAAATCGATACTGTCTCGAGGACTTAGCTCCTCCTGTCGGGCTTCTGGCGTGCTGAATGGGTTACTGGTGAAGTCTTCAAAGAAGCGCGACGTCTTGACTCGTCTGGTAGTTGCTCTCTTCGCTCTGGGCGAACCTAACGAGATTTAGCAACTTGTTATGCGTAACAAACCGTTCCAAGGTTCAGGCAGAGTATGCAGGAAGATGGAAAGGCGAAGAGCAATGTGATTGCTAAATCTAAGGAATGTAGTTATGGTACATGAGGTTTATATAGTACTGACTATGAGCGGTAGCGAATGAGTCAGTAACTGCGGAAGGCAGTGCGCATGAGTAAGGCGACTGCGGAAGGCTATGCACTAATGAGTAAGCTGGCTGCGGAATGAGTCAGACAGCTGCGGAAAGCGAGTCAGCGTGGGAGCGAAGTATACTAAAGGGAATAAAGTATAATACGATATGTGTAAGCGGGGGCCGATGAGTAAAAGTGAAAAAGTAAGCGTATACGTCCGTAGTCGTTAGTCCGTAACACACTGTACCCCGATGCATCGACAAGGATGAGTTTGTCACATGGTTGGATATCTGTGGATTTCAACTTGATTAAGAATGAATGTGGGTAAAAGAAAACTACACACTCCAAGGACAACCACGGATATGAGCCGTTCCGCAGGCCAGCGGCAAAGACATCAAGCAGTGCGCCCATCCAGTCGAGTCCGATCTACAACTGGGAGAAGCGGAAAGTATGGTCAGCAGCCGGCCTATACACTAGCGACATCAGTCCATCAAGTTCATTCCGTCACAAATTAAGAAATGAAACGCACTTGTCTGCCACGTCAATGGTCTTGAGTGTATCACACAGGACACTTTTGTAATCTGGGAGGTTGGGCTAAAATGGAGACAATCAGGGAGTATGTGCTCAAGAACCAGGGACATACATTGAGGGCTGCTTGAACACAGGGTGACTTCCATAGTTTTCATTGACAATCCACATCGATGCAACGCTGTCATCCGCATCCATGGTGTTGTGAGGCTCTTGTCAATACTGGGGGAGACAGGTGGGGGACGGGGAGGGGTGGGTTTTTTGCTGCGAGCCTGTTGTCTGTTACATTGTGATGCTGTGACGTGACAGTAACTCACATGTTCAGCCATTGTCGTTAGTTGCGACCTGGGGCAACAACTCTGACAAGGAATATGTAAGTCAGTTGAACTTGGTAGTAGACACACATAGAAAATAATGGGGCTTACTTTGGGGCTCATGGGTGCTTGTGGCGTGGTGGCAGTATCACATCGATGGTAGAAGTGGATGGGATTGGAAAGAACAAAAGTTCGACTCTAAGTACAAATGTGGTCACATGACCTTGTTGACATGACTTTGTCCATTGTTGAACTTCAATCAACGTCCATGTTGCGTCCATGCTGCTTGTCTCGCTATGACTGATCTTCGGAACTCAAACCTCTCAACATGGCAGAGATATAAAGGATATGTTATTATGGCATGTTGTAACTTTTGCATAAATATAATATATTGTGTCAACATTTCAACTAATGTCCAATGTGATGGAACTCAGTCGGAACTAGGAAACTACTAAGGTATTATACTATGGATACTATAGAACTAGCAGTCTAGGCACGCTGTGATCCTGTCGACACTATGGGTGCTATGGGTTGCTCTTGGCTATGTCAGGGTGCTATGACAGGCTATGGGAAAGTCAGGGTGCTATGACAGGCTATGGGAAAAACCAGGGTTTGCTGATGAATTAGGTGTGTTTGGTGTACGCAGCCTCCTCTAGAGCTCCTAATCATCTCCAAGACACTCTCTTTCCTGTGGTGCGAGAAAAGTTCCCCACGTGCTTTACCTGGGGTTGGTGACGACGGCTATGTTGTAGCAAAAAGTCGCCAACGACCGCCCAACAATGTGGAACTGACAAGTGCGTCCCCTGTTGTAATTCGTGCTTAGCTATGGACGCGACAAAGGTCTTGTTTCTTAGCCAACCTCATTTTTCGAAGCTCTGAAGTTACTTCAAGTTGGGAAATAATCATAGACTCCTGTCCGCCACAACCCACGCAAAACCGTCGAAAGCAAGGTCTTTGTTGTCTTTTTTTCTTTTTTTTTCGATTCCTTGGGCGCTTCTGATGTGCGAACCCAGACCTGAGCTTTTGCACGACGTACTTCCGGGTATAATCGGAGTGATTGGAGCGACAACCCCGATAATACTCTGACAGAGAATTAGATTGTGTCCTGGCGTGATATAACTCCAAACACACCTCCCACAAATAGGTGAAAACCGTGTGAATCCTGGGAAATATTATAGTGCGGTCATCGTCTACTGGCAACGTTTTGAATCGTGACATCTGGAGCCAGCCCAGGACGCCACACAGACCCGATCACTTGCCCACTGGGTTGATACTGCTTGTCACATCGCCGGTGAAGGAGTGAATATGTATGCAATGATCACCCATAGTACTGTAGTCGTCGTGCATCTATGTCCAAATTGGTCTGGCCCAGGGAGAATCACTATGTTTCAACGAGACTCGGGGGAAGAAATCCTTGAAAGTAGGAGCTAGTGGTGCCGGAAGGTAAGGTGGAGGTACCTTGAGGTAGATATTTTTCCACCTTGAGGTCCCGCAAAGTTACCTTGGAGGTGCCTTGAGTTGAGCGTGATAGATCACATAATCACCCAAACATAGAAACAGACATCATTGTCGCCGAGTGGGTGAACACGAACAAAAGCTGGGGTCCGAGCAAGCACAGAAGGGATCTCCCATAAAAAAAAAAGAGGAAAGAATGGAGAAATCCATGGAATTCGACCGTATTTAAAGGCTACATCGGATTTTCATACTAAACGATCGAAGTCGCGTCGCGTCGCGAAAACCACCCAAGTTCGTGACCTGGAGAGTATGGTGCAAATAACGGTGGCCGAAAGTCAATGTTTTGATGGTAACGAATGTTAGAGGACGCACCAACGACATGGTTGTGGCAGAAAAAGAAGATTTGCTGGCAGTCGAAGATGAGAGTCAAACAAAGAGGGATAGACACAAGCTTTAAATTTAAAGTTTGGTCTACCAAAAAGAGACATGCCTCAAGGCAACTCAATTCAAGGCAAGCCGACATCACCTCGAGCTGCCAAATATGGCAATGACTGGAGGCGAGGCACACCTCACCTCTGAGTTACCTTCACCTCCCAGCATCACTAGTAGGAGCCAGACATGCGTCAGATTGAAGGTGTTTTTGGCATATCTGTTGGGCTGGTGATAGCGGAACGAAGATAAGGTCACGTTTCCCACCGAGTGATAAATTGCGGTGCATGCACAGCCCACTACTATGTGAAGCTGGCGGTACTGCACCACAAACTTAGAACGTCAAACACTGTCACACGTAAGAGGACCCCCGATATCCCTCACAAGTATGTTCAGAAGATTCCCGAAAATTGGAGCGTTTGTCCGGACGATATTTTTTTTTTTCGAATTTTGTCCGCCGGACATACTTAGTTTCAGACCTGTAGGCGCTCCTGCATACGACGAAGGGACACCAGAAGCCTCAATTTAATTTCTAGGCAGAGCTACCTAGTCGCCCGGAACATGTCCAATTACAGGAATCGAACCCAGGGCATACCCACTTCAACACGAGACTGATGTACAATAACCATCCAACAAGTCCAAATTTTCCATTTATCCGGACTTTCCAACCGCACTTGGGGCTCCATACCTCTGAGGGGACTATCGGGGGTCCTCACATAACTTGGTCGCCCCACTTGGCTCATGCTGGCATAATTGGACTCTTGGCGCATTGATAACCCTGCTGTTGCACATACACAGCATCAAGAGTGTGGTGCAAAGTACATAAAGACGAGATGTGTGGCAAGGCTATCATCATCTCACACCCCTGGTGCTGCTGCATCCCCACAAGATGCGGATTGGTTATCGTGCGTGCACAACATTCCTTGGTCTTGCCTTCAATGAGCTCATCCTTCACCGTTGAATTCCCCTAGCCTGTATCATGTCGATCTTTTTCCTTACCTTAGCGGTTGGCGCTACCGATTGGGATCAGTGTTTGATTAACATTCGCAACGAATCATGGAGGATTGAACACAACATCTTCGACGGTGCAACAGATTCTCATGGCCAACCGATTCCTTTCAGCGAAAATACGACAGCTATAACCTACCATACGTGCACGCTTGCTTGCGGATCAGGGCCTGAACCTATCAAGTGGCCAGTGTTTTCGCAGCAATTCAGTTCATGGTTGTTACCATGGCTCGCGCTCGTGTCTCAGCTACCATTCGGAGCCAACGACAAATTGGACAATCTTGTTGCTACCCTCCTGACTGTGGGATCGCCGACCTTGGCGGCTTATTCATTGGTGCTGACACTCTTGAACGGGCGCTGGATAACAAGGCGCTTCGTATCATGCAACTACCCTAACACCAAGAAAGCCGTCCGTATTTTCAGCAGTCTCCAGCAATCTCCTCTGAAAGTCAGGTCATGCGGACCATTGCTGCCGTCGCTCATCGTTCTCCCAAAAAATGACGAGTGGTGGAAGATACTTATGGTCAACCTTCATTACACCCATACTTGGTCAATCTCCGCAGCGGTCTCTATCACATGGGTGATCATCGCATACGTATTCACTGTCGTCGACTCCTTCACTGGCGATATGTTAAGCGATATCAACTTCACCGGGCAAGCGATCGGGTCTATGTGGCTATGGCTTCTCCCCATCGTCCTGGGCTGGCTCCAGATTTCACCCAAGTGCGATTCAATGCGCTTGTGGCAGGCTGTGGAGCGCGCGAACGAGAAAGCCCACGTTGCGGGTAGTACCGTCGGCGAAGAACCGAAAGTAGCTGGCGAGTATGCCATCTCCCTTGGCTTTGGGTCAGGCGATCTCATGCGTTGTGACGAGGAGTGTACGGGTCCTATATATAATTATGCTCGGTTCCTGTCGTGTGTGGAAGCAGTGGAAATCGTGGCTAGTGCATTTCACACGGCTTCAGAAAATGCTCGGAAGCATATTCCAGTCCGACGCGGTGATAACTGGGACCGAGAACACAATAGCAGGAACAGAATGGGCACGCGAGAGCAAGTAGAAAACTATTGCAGGCCAGGTGAGCCCACGGGCCCGTGCGTTCCCAGGAGCGCATGGCGAGCGCATGTATGTTCCAGGATCTTCATTGCATCCGCGATGGCGTTGGGGCTGCAATGGGGCACAACAGGCGCCGCTGTGGTGGCGCAGTGGTTCACTCCGACGATTGGTGAGTGCTAAGGCGAGCATCTAGTACGTTGTTTTTACTGAAACGGATAAAGGTCTTGGATGCCGCTCGGGGTCGTACATCCTTTATGCCGCGACTTCCACCCTGGTCTGGCTCTTGCTCCTCCTCTCCAGTTTCCTATCGTACTATGTCACGACAAGTCAGTCCAAGACTGACCCTGCCGTCATGACTCAGTCCGAGATTCCCCCCGCCATGATTGAGTTACAGACTCCTCCCGCCGCCGAGACTCCCGCCCCCACGACTCAGTCTGACAACCCCGCCGCAATGCCTCAGTCAGAGACTCCCGCCGCCCTCAAGACTCAGTCAGTGATTGCCCCCAAGACTCCCTCCGTCCCCACGACTCGGACTCCGAAGATCAGGACTGTCTCGGACTTCAAGTTCCTACCGTGGATTGCGCGACTATTGTCAATCTTACTTCGTCGCGCCGGGAAGGTCTTGGCGGCGTGTAATGCGATCTGGATTGTGGTTGCATGTGCGTTTCAGTTCAGTAATTTCTTTGATAGGTGTTGGTGCAACAGCAGCGTGCTTATGTGGAAAGGCAAGGCGTACGGTATTCTTAAATTCAGGACGGATGATCTCCATGGCTTTGAAGCTGCCTGGATAGGTGGAGTAGGGCTCGCAGCTGGGACTGCAGTCACCTTCATCATTTTTGGTATTATCTTCATCAACCCCAAACTCCCAGCTCAGGCTGAGGAGCAGTGAAGTAGGCCCTGTCCATCTCCCGAACAACCCTTAGGACTCGTACGTGTAGAGATCATTAGATTATATTTTCAAACGATACCCAACCTTCCTGAATTGAATGAACTGTTTTAGATGAAGTTGCAGCTGTGAAGGCTCCCATAATTTTTTCGCTCTACCTGACGACGACCGTGATGCGCGAGTTCTCAATCTGATGGGGGCGCACACGCCTTCCTCTTTAACCCTGCACATCAGGTCCTGTATATGAGGTCGAAATAGATGAATTTTGAACCTACATTCCTGTGGAATAGACTTCCGAGGGACAATGGCCATGAGCCGAAATTGGGTAATACATCACCAACTCCAACTTATATACTCTAAGTACTACGCAACATACTACATATCTCTCTTTATTCCATCTCTATCTTTTTCTAATATCCTCATCGACATCCCTGTCAGTGCATGCCACCACGGAGCACTACCAGCACCAGTGGTGACTCTCCCATTTCTCCTCGTGTCCCAATCAGCCCCTTTTCTCTCCCATCAGACGGCGACGGGGCCAGCACCAGCTCATCCCATTATACTTCAGACGATCAACCAGATCTCGGCGCGTTCGGGACCGTCTTTCGCGAATGGGGTTATCTGCAGCCTGCTCTGCGCATCCCACATCATGGAGGTTCGTGGGGACAATTCTATCAGCCGACGACGACGACCAGCATGAGTGGTACCGGCACGGGGCCGGGGATGGGGGAGGCGGACGATGTGAGCAGGAACAACGCCGGGGGACGCGACTCGACGGTGTGGAACCAGCTGCCTATCGCAGAGTATCTACGACATGTGGGGTCTTCCACAACAGAAACCACGAGCACCACGCTATCCTTGTCTGAAATCTCGCGCGGTTCTGTTAGATCTTCTGCCCGTACGAAGACGGAGAGCGGAGGTGCCAGTGCGACCACGGATGATGTGTACATGGATACAGACGATGACACGGAAGGCGCGCGGTCGGTCATCATCGAGGCCGGCATTGACGATTCTGAACAGTACACGGATGCGGAAGACGGAGAGGAGGAGGAGGATGAGAACGTCAGCTCCTCGGCGCTCATGAAAGCCGTCGCTGGAGAGGGTTCCACCAATTACACGGATATCTTGTCGCCGTTGCGGACGCAAGTCTCCTTTTTGGACGACGATTGGTCTGCAGAGGACGTAGATGATCTGGACCTCGCTATTGATTTTAAGGAGCTTGACATCGACGTGGGTTTCGATATGGAGGCCCAAATGGACGGGGGAGAGCCGTCGTTGGGATACCTAGACCAAGCGCTCAGCTATATTGCTGCAGAGCGCGCAAAGCTAGATGCACAGCGCGCCACAGGCATGGGTACCTCAGGGGCGGACGTTTGGAAGCATATTCTAGGTATTCATTTCGCTCTTGCCTTGAACAATTCCACTGATACACGTGGAGTGGAATAGAACCCCGTCGGAAGAGACGAAGGAAGAGGATGAAAACATCACCGAGCATCGCGACTACCGCTACCGCTACCAACATAACTATAACTGCACTTGCGCCTTCCTCTGCCACACCATCAACCTTGTTCAAAACCATTTCCGAGGGGGAGGATGAGGGTGGGGAAGGAGGCGACGAGGACGAGGATGATGATTTACCTCTCCCTCGCGGACGCCGATCCGAATTCAAAGCGACGCGCAAGTACCAATCCACCCCAGGCACACCCCACCCACGTTTTAGCAGAAGATCACATATGCTAGGGGCCGATATCGATGTTACTTCTGTGAAGACCAAGGCGACTATAAGAACCGCCCCATCCAGTTCTTTAAGCGTTGGTGCAACTCCAATTATCACCAGCAGCACGGACTCGGATAGGAAAGCGTTGGCAAGCAATAAATTTAAGAAGAAGCAACAGCGACAAGCAGTCGTTCCGCAGATACGGATTCTCAGACGGCCGAAGTCAACTCCCTTTCTGGTTAATGCTCGCCTGGTTGAGAAAGAAGAAGAGGGGGAGGGGGAGGGGGAGGAGTCGACGCAGATGCCTACCCAAGCCGAGATACAGGCTCGTCAAGATGGCCAGAGAGGAGGAGAGATAACTAGGCTCCAAGCGCTGGCTAAAGAACTGAAGAGGCTGTTCCCCGCTGAGCGGGATCCACTCGCAGGTGTTGAGGAAAGATTGAGGGCGGAGAGGGAGGGAGACACGGATCCAAGAGGCAGACCGCCGAGGGAGGGGGATCCTCTTGTTCATGTTTTCATTGACCAGTGAGTTCTTTCACTTCGACCCTGTGGTCGTTTTCATGTGCTGATCTTTAAATCCCAGTTCAAATATTCTTATTGGATTACTTACGCATCTCAAACGACATTCAACGTCAATTCCATCATCGTCACGTTCGCTTGCTGGATCCAAACCGTCCAGGTTAAGACAGAGCTCAGCCAAGGGAACATCGGATGTGAAAGCGGAGGATATTGGGCACGGGCTGCTTTCTTCGAAACCTCCAAAACCCAAACCTCCGGGCCTGATACCGCGAACAGAATCGCTACCGAGTCCCTCCTCGTTACAACCTTTGGTGGTGCGTTCTGGAGAGCCCCCAGGCACCAAGTTGCCAAGGCCGTTGCCAACCATCCCCAACCCCGTTTCCCCGGCTCGAGGAACGGCGATGGCAACCGGCGTTGTAGTTGCCACGACCTCTCAACTTTCCACCCCCGTATCTTCCAATTTGTCTTCCTCCTCGCCAGACCCGCAGAACCAGAATCAGAGGAAGACCCCGACCAAGCTACCGATACCTCTGCCTTCGTTTGCTACTGCTGCTCGCCTGCTCACGACTGGCGGTGCCAGGTGTGGAGAGACAGATGTCAGTGCCACAGCCTCGGATTCGACGCGCAGGTCGAAGGCCGGCGGATTAGGGCTGGGACACCCTACTAGTGTGCCGACGGCGGCTGTAGCGATATCTATACCCGGGTTGGTAATGAGGTCTACCTCCGATGACGTGTTGCTGTTTGGGGGGCCGCATGGGAAGGGGAAGGACGGTGTGGTTGGTGGTGACAGCTGCGGCCAGGTGCCTGGTGGAGACGAAGATGGAGAGAGGTACGAGGACGGGAATGGGGATGGGGATGGCGGAGGGGGCGATGCTGAGATCCACCGGCATCCGCAGCGAGATGAGCTTCGGAGTAGGAAGCAGGGGAAGCAAGGCGTGCGCGTGAGGCACCACATGTGGCACACGGCATTGGCGCTCATCCTGGAGCGGGGCAGGGCCATTACGCGTATGTGTCTTGCTTTTCTTCCTCTATTTCGGGGGGGTCGATACTGAATTCGTGCTTGCTGTCATTGTAGGGCGTGTATGCGTTACGTCTAGTCCTTTATATCAACCTATGGAGGCGATGGAGAGGTTTGGGTACGAAGTGAGGATCTATATGCGGGTGCCCGATCTGGGTACGTCCGTTTGTGTTCTCTTTACCCTCGACGGCGCGTACGATTGCACCCCGATCCGTCCCGTCCCTCTGTTTCCTCGTAATAAACTGGATCTTCCTTGACTAATTTCCTTTTTCTTCCCCTGCAGGTGATGGCATGGACAGGAAAGAGAAACAGAAGCACAGACGGACCAGGAGCGGCGGCGTGCCATCGGCACAGCCTGTCCAGTCGAGTTTGAAGAAGGTGCAGCCGAGACGGGTATCGGGGAACATGAGCACGGACAGTGCGGCAACTCCGAGTGCGAGTCTCGGTGAAGGCGGGTCGTCGGGTCGGAGCCGAGCGTCAACGATGGCTGCCTCCTTTTCGATTACGTCCTCCGCCGCTTCGGCTGCTGACTCCTCGGTTTTACCTTCTTCTTCTGCACCTGTGTCAACGGGATGCGGGACGAGTGGGCAAGAAGAGCATCGGCGTCACTTGTATCATTACCAGCATCCGCATCCGGAGGCAGCCCATCTCTCTCATCACCATCACCAGAGGATCCGGTACAGGGAACAAGGGGTGGATGAGCTTTTGCAGTTGAAGCTGCATCAAGCTATTGCTGCGACGGATGGTGTGCCAGAGGGAGCGACGATTGTGCTGGCGACGGGAGACGGCAACGTGGGGCAGTTCAATGAGGATGGATTCTTAGGTCTGTTATGTTTTGAACGTGTCTTTTTGAGTCGCACTAACATTGTTCCTATGTTTGCAGGCCCTGTGAGGACGGCGCTGAGGCGTGGGTGGAAGGTTGAGTTGTACGCTTGGGAAGAGGGACTCAGTGAGTTTCTTCTTTGTTCTTCCGAATGACGCACCTTGTTCTTACACTTTCATTTGCAAGGTCGAGCGTGGAGAAAAGAGTTTGGAGAGGGAAGTGAGTGGGAGCGGAATGGGATGTTCAGGATCATCGGCATGGAGCAGTTCGCTGCGTATCTCGTGAAAGACACTGGTGTGCTTTCGTCGGGTTGACCCTTTCCTGATCGTAATCCTTGTACGGTGTTGAATCTGATGCATGCTTGATTATGTAGGATCCAGTACACTGAAGCTGAACGTATAGTGGCATTTGTGTGTACGAGATCAGTACCTGGTCAGTCATTTATTGTTAAGGAGCTCAGGCACTGTGGAAGGCGAATCTTGTGAGATCTTGGGGTGCTGCAGTGTATACTCCCACACTCTCCCTGTGCTACTTCGCGGGAGGCAACCGGCGATGAGGATGACAGAATTCAACTATGATAGGGTCCGTGGGAAAGATAATATATGTACACCGCATACGAATCTTATCGGAGTAGGGGTATGTATGTATCTTCCTTCCAATCTTAGACGCTCCAATGTTGAACGTTGATTGCATGATGAACTCGAATGAGGACCAACTTAGATTGAACCCCTTGCGAAGCTCCTAAGATTTGATTGATCGTAGCCCTCCAAGCCTTCCCTATCATGAAATTGCTTCAACTCTTCCTCCTCTGACCTTCAAATAAATGCACCCTGAAACGTGGACGATGAGAGAGTGACGATCATGGATGAGGTCATGGACCCATGGTTGCAACTTACCATGGGACCCTATCGCTTGCAAGACGTGTTTGCATTGATTCGTTTCATCGACACCCACTGATAGACTATAGGGTTTAGCATGTGGGCTGTACATACCCTTGGGGGTTTTCTGACAGACTATTAACGGCTGTGGCAGGAGAGATCGAAACAATTGAATAGGGGATGCCACTGGGCCTTCCTCTGGTTAATGACCGGTCGTTACTATGACGTCCTGAGCAAGAATAAGCGAGAAAAAAGCCTGCAAACATTAATGAATTGCCACTTGAAAACAAATATCTTTAAACTTTCAACACGATAGCATAGATAATGGAGCCAGCCTGATTTTATTAGATGCTCATACTGTAACCCTGGAAAGCTTTGTTGAGGAGCTGGAGTCAATGAAAAAAAATTCTGTCAAAGACACCTCCGATCGCCAGCGTTCAACCATGCTTACGTTCAACATGCCAAGAGGGGAGGGGCTTCAAGCCCTAAGGCACCCCTTGTACGTTCTCGCGTTCTTATCAATCCTCGCAAAAAAGCTTATCGAAATAGCTTGATAACAAGATGGAATGCTTGGAATGCTTGTGTTCGTGTATTGTCAATACGTCAGAGTATATCCCGGTACTCTCCTTGCCTTGAGCTTCCACGACCAACGAGCGGAGAACCCACCCCATTCGTCAAAACCGCCAAGACTTGTCATGTGTCAGAAAGACTTCCAGAAGTATGAATCCGTGGAGACTCAGCGCATGTTCCGTCTGTCAGGAAACCTCTGGCGCAGCGGGTCATCGGAATTCCGTAAATGATAGCCTTACCCTACGACTCCGACCTGCGTGGGAGGTACTTGGTAGGCGGTGCGACTCGGAGGGTGATTTCACGAGAATTGGGATCAGATGTCTTGATAGATGCCAATTGGAGATGGAGTGGATTGTGCAGCCAAGGATACATTGGAGGATGGATCTAAGACGTACGTAGAGGCCGCCATGAGAAACCCCACAGGTGTTTGCAGGGCTGTGGATCGTGATGAAACCATGGACCACTTGCTCAACTATTTTCTCGAGAAGAGCTGGTGAACTAATACGGTCTCAATCTGATAGTATCGTGGCATAAGTAACTTAAGCCTATGTTGTCCACCCCGCGAATATAGCACAGAAGGCTACTTCGGGAGTACATGGCGAATCAATTGCCATCTGGAGGTCATTTCTGGGACGGTGATGGCAGACCATGCCACGTGTAGGGGACAGAGTAATCAGTTCCTCGACTCCGATCCCAGAACCTGCTACAACGAATGGGTGAACCATCATTTCGAGGTCGCGAGAGAGGTCAACATCTGACCTGGTTCCATGAGAGTCGAAGGGTCGGTTGTCATCTTGCCAGATTCGATGCCAATGGGACCGCAAGAGATAAGCAGAGACAGCGTTGACTTAGGAGGCTGGAGCGGAGGATATCGGCCAAAATAGGATTCCTTCATAAGTACTAGTAAGTTACAGGGATGATGCATCGGCGATGACTGGCACATGGATACCCTGCTTTATATGAGCACCCCAGAATTTTTGGCCGGCCATGTGAACGTGCAGCTTTGATCACGGCTACCTTGAGGCAGCTCAATATGTAAAGTAAGCCCTGATTTTCTTCCGAAGAGGCCGCCGGGTAGGATGGGGGGAGATCCAGGATCGAATCGCCGCATCGGGTATCTGAGGATACGAACCGAGAGGTAGGCTCCCTGCACGGCGGTCATGCACCCGTAAGTTACGTGAAGGCTCGTGAGTGTAGCCAAGTTACCGTTCTGAGGCCGTCGTAAGTTTACTTAAAACGTGAGATGAAAGGGTTGTCACAGACGTACATGTGGCAAATTATATAAAGTACCCTGTTCTAACCGCCACAATTTCTCCCTATTTCTGGGTAGTCCTTTGTCTGTTCAACCCACCCTTTGACCTACTTAGCCGCGTCTCTCCTCGTCATAATGGCCACCCACAACGCGTCAAAGTCAAAGCCACCCTCAAGCCTAGTTTCATTGCCCAGTCTATCCTCGGGTCTTCATTCCCTACCATACGTTACGGGCCTTCAAGACCTCTCGCTTCATCCAAACATGTATGCACAAAGAGCAGCAGAGAGCGAGGCAAAGGTTCGTAGTAGCTTGGCGAATTTGGCTCAGCGTCATCAACCATTCTTTTCAAACAGTTACAAAAAGCTTTGTCAAGAAGCGCTTCGTCTGTCACACCAACTCCTGCTCCCTCACCATATGCGCAACCTGTGAGTCCTGTCGTTCATTCAGTCGATTTGCCTTACAATTGCATCCGTAGCCACCCACTCAGCAGCAAGGCTTCTCAGCGCCGCTAATGATGCGACCAGTACGTGTTTTGATCGTTGATTTATCCCGACAGCTGTACTTAGACCGATCGCAGAAGAAATCATGAATCCTCATGGTGCTCCTTCACTTTTTTCTCCGTCTTTCATGGGCAAATCATTGAGGACTTGGTGCACGGTAAACCCGGCCTGGTCTCCTCGCTGCTATCATCGCTTTCGGTCTTCGTTCTCACCTACATCGCATCACACCTAGACCTGCTGCACAGTTTCCTTTGTCAACTACTTATGGTCATCTTTTGGGACTACCTCACTAATAGATATTAAGTATATTATTACATAGATCTCATGTACATTTATAAATAAGCAGGGCTACATTTTATTTTCGACCCATGCACCGTTTTACCCCTTCATCTATGTACTAAGCGTTCCTACTTATTAAACGACGTCCCACCTCTCATGACCCTTGCAGGAGTGCAACAAGTTACCCCAGGTTATGATGGTGCGCATGCAATACTCAGTGTCAACTTGATCATGAGACGCGACTGATGGTACAAAAACTTTAGATCAGCTACGCGAGCTTGCACTGCCGAAACCTCCTTCGACCGATTAATACCTCTTTCAAGTCCGCGGCGGGAGACTTTTCCAAGGTTCCTGTCACTTTGGAAAATTGACCCGAAGGATTCTGCCAACGACTCCACGAGTGCTGTATGTAAGTGGCATGCAGTTCAGGTACCACGTCAATCGATAGAATGTTCTCGCAGACATTGTTGCACGCATGCACTTTACCTGGATCCACCAGGTTCCCCTACTACCCTGTCCGTCGGAGGTAATCACATCCTCATATGTCGCCCTTCAACCTCGAAAACGCGAAAGGCCAATTGTTCCGAATCGGCTTCGCATATTTGCGAACCGAGGCATTCAATCGTCAATCCAACTGGGATCCGTGATATTACGCGGATCGAGGTCGACCTTCAGATGATATCCAGTCGAACCTTTCAAAATCCGCCAAAATCACGCCATCATCGCGAGGGCATTGTCGGGTCGATGGTGGAAACTACTATCTCCTCGCTGTATCACCTTAGAAGACCCCCGCTTTCTTTCGATTTGCGATATAAAAATCCATGCTGGTTCTCGCGAATCAAGGGTTGTCGGAATTGACTGGCAGTTGTCCAAACTCTTCCTGGTTAGAACAATTCCTAACGACGTTTAACACAGACATGATGCATAATGCATGCCAGTCTCGTTATCGACCTCGACTTTGACAACTTTTGATTTTTGCTTTGATCTTATCGATCAAGAGCTCATTCGAGTCACTGGCCCTTATCCGAATCGGTAGGGGGATGGCACAAGATGAAAGGGAAAGTGGGGTCTCTGGGCAAGGGTTTCATTTGATGAAAAAAAAGCCTGACGAGGGCTGAGGGCTACATAGATAGCGCAGTTGATTCATCCCAAGGACACGGCGGCATGAGGAGCTTCGAAAAAAAGCCTGAATTGCACCCTGAAATTTCTTCATTCAATATCAGCGTTATCTCTCTGAGTCATGATTGATAGATATACATGTGTGCGCAGACTCGGATTATTCAAACGTCCTGGATTGTTTATCCGATATCGAGGCGAAGAGATATGAAAACTCGGATGTACGTCGGATGTACACTGGGAAATGCTAATGTCCAATCTATCAGCGTTATCTATATAACGGGGGGGAAGGCCATCATAATCGTTGGTGCACTGCTGACGTATGCGCTTTACATGAGGCGTTGATAGAGCATTTTTGTACATACTAACCTGAACCTGCGAAAAAAAACACCGTTCTTGTTCAATCCCGACTCGGACTTACTCGATGTAAAGCATCCATTAAGATCAAGTACTTGTACAGGGCTCGGAAACGACTCGGAAGCCCAATTCCCCTCCGCAAAGGGAACTCAGTCTCCGTTTTCCTTGAAGTCAGCGGCACTACTTATCTTTCGGCGGTGTTTGATAGGACGAAACCGAGATGATGCTGGCGTGCCCGCGGCCGTGACATGAAGTTCCTCATTGGGCGCGGACTTGTGGACCGGCGTGTAGCATTCGTCGACATCAGAAACCGAAGCTAGACGGAACGTGTCAATCAATGGATGGTATAGAATGTGAACTTGTATGTGGTTGAGAAATCACTTACGTAGACTCCAGAGTAAGTAGATATCGGTTTAGCCATTGCGTATCGGATTGACAGCCTTACATTTGCATATGTGTGAAGTATCGTTAACCCCTTTGTCACGGTTTCTGCGACGTGAAGTAGAGAGAAACGAAATACAGCCAAGCCGCGGCACTTCCCTTGCAGGTGCCTATGTGTGAGGCTGCTTATGTGGGACAAATTCGACATACGCCGTGAGTTGGACCGGCGAGAGAGGTAGGTCCCTGTGAGCCCTGTGCGAGGATGACACTCCCGAGATCGGTGTGTATTTCGCGAGGAATAACGCGTAACGCACCAAGGAGGTCAAGTATGTCTTTTGACAGTTTGCCTTTTTTTGAAAACATTCTTTTTTGACAGGTTTCTCCTGAGAAACACTCGCCTTTGTCAGGGGTGTAAGCTAGTTGTTCGCGAGTTGTTCGCGCATGCACAAGTCGAAGCTAGAGACCCGAGTTTGAGCCTTTTATTGGGGGGGGGGGGGGGGGCGCGAAAGCAACCAACGCCTGGAAAAGCAAGTCACAAGAGAGATACTTTCCTCTGGTAAATGCTAAAAATTGATGGAATCATTGGCAGATGTCACGTCGACAAGTTTGATGTTCCAATCGCATGCCAATCCTGAATTCTGACGGATTTTCGTGCCCAGTCAAAGCCCGGCCGACGGACTCGGATTCGTCTTGACCAGTCAAAGACTCCTTTCGAAGAGAATTGTGAAGGGTATTCAAGCCAAAGGAGATCAACGTGAAACGTACAACTTCTCTTCCTTGACTGTAGAGCTCCCCCGTGGATCGCTTGCCCACTTTGAGGGTAAGAATGAGCCGGCTGCTCCCGATTCCGCTCGCGCAAAACCTGGAGACTGGAGAACGTTTTTGATTGACCCCTCCGTTCCCGCATACCAAAAACCGCGGACGCCTCGTCAACTGAAAAGGGTTGAGCAAGTTCGGCCTAAGTACCTGCAGTAAAACATGTTTTCACTTTCGGAATTTTCGCCCATTGATCGCAGTCTGGATCGTACGTAACTGACATACACCTGCGTGATGATGGACAACGGATTCTTCGAACGTGCGCTAGATCAATCCACGTGGCATGGGCAAGACCGCTCTTCAGCTTCAACTCCAATCCGGACCATATTTCGGGGGGGGGATACTGGCTCTACGACCTGTCTATCCTTGAAAGTTTGGACCATGGCTTGTACGAAGACTTGGAAGCAGAGGTTGACGCCAAATATATATATATATATTTTCCTGGCCGGGGGGATGCGAGAAGGCTTTCCGTCAAGAGTCTCGGGGTGATCCCGGACTCGCATGATCCTGAATCAAGATTTCTGCCAGTGGGGTTACAGTAACGTTCTGAGGCGCGAAGGTAGGTTTGACGGAGCGAAGGTTCCTCTATTATGTAGTAGCCGCCATCACATGTATCGTCGAGGTTCCGTCTTCTCGGCTGCCACTCAAATTCAAGGGTCTGCCTTCGAAGAAGGGGTTGTTTCAGTTATTTTCGTCCAAAGTAAAAACAGGCATGAAACACCTTCAATCTGGCTCCTACTTTCAAGGATTTCTTCCCCCCGAGTCTCGTTGAATCATAGTGACGCTCCCTGGGCCAGACCAGATCGGACATAGATGCACGACGACCTGAAGATCGGCTGGGCGATTGAGATCGTGCAAATATATCGCAAGCCTGGAAAACCCTATAGCGCGGGAAGGTTGAAATCGTATCTCGAGAAAGAAACTTGCTTACAGGTGACGTGAGCTCCCTCAACCCTAATCTACCGAGGTCAGATATGCCTTTCTGCAAATTTGGACTTTTGAGAAACGACACGGAGACGATCTCAGCTCCATCAGTGGGGCGTCCGACGTCGTCCGGCTCTGGATCTTGTCCTGCAGTGTGTTCCCGAGACTCTGGCGATGTGTGACTCGGAATGCTTTCTTGGGGGGGGGGGGTCGAAGTCTATATAGGATGAAAGAAGTGGTGGATGTGAAGCCTTGCATGTGGTGTGCCCCTCCCGGGTTGAAGTGGCTAGGAATCGCTTCTGTTAGGGTGCATAGACTACACGCCAACGACTCAAACCCTGAGCTCCAACCTGAAGTACTCTGCGTGACTAGCCAATCCGAGGCGGTGGGAAAAATAAACGCTGTTTCGAGTCTGGCGGATTGATAGCCGTGATGGCGCTGTTGGAAATGCCGTGATGTCGCTGATGATGAAAAATGCACCTTCAAAATTTTTTGGATTTGGCTGTCCTGCACAAAAGACGGCGTTGCGTGACATTCGGATCCCTCCCTCAGTCTTCAAGCTTCAAGCTTCAAGCTTCAAGCTTCAAGCTTCAGTCTTCAAACGCTGACAACTCGTTGACCTCGAGAGTCAGGGAGCCTGGAGGCCCTGAGGGCAGTGTCCCATCCCATTCGATCTTGTTCGCGTCCGTCTGCAATTTGTCGAACCCCTGTGGCAAATTTTTACGATGTCGGCGTTGTCCGCCACGAGGGACCCTGCAATATAAAGGAAAGACGAATGTGTGAACGTTGCAACTCTCCGAACCTCTCTCCCTCCATACCCCACCCAGTGCGCCTTACGCTTTTTCTTGGACAAAATGGCTTCTGACCTTTTGACAGAGCATCAGCGTCCATGCAGATCAAGAACCTCGTCATTCCTGGGTTGATTCTCCTCTCGTCATACGGAGTCGCCGGACAGACCGGCGTCGGGCCGTGCCATCCCTACCCAGGAGCCGTCGCACAGGATTGTCTGGAACTCATCGGGAACAACCTCGGTAACGATACCGAGCAAAGCTGTACCACGGGTGGCCCAGTGAAGCTGACACTCCGGAATTGTGTCATTGTCACGAAGTGCACGGAGTCACCTATTACATTCACGAATGATGACGTCGTGCGGAGGGCGTTGACGGCTATTGGGTCGTGCGCTTTGAGTGACTATGGGTCTATCTCTGGTTATTATATGGCCGAAGGGGGTGTGAAGACGTGTTACTTGTATCCTGGACGGTGGGTTACTGATGTTGTTTGTGCCAAAGCTCGCTCATCAAATGATTTCTTGTGCAGCGAGGGGTTGTGCTAACGGGTGCCAAACTAAGGAGGAATGCGGGGAGAGGGGCTGTTGCGGACTTGAAGACTGTGGCATCTTACGTACTATACATTTTGCTGTTAATCAAGAAGCTTTATATTGACCCTCTTGTTGACCCTATTGTTAAAATCCACTGGGCCATGACGACGGTGGCATGCATTAAAAAATGTGGGGGTGTACTTACATATTTCCTGAAACGCGAGGAAACATCCAATGGGATGGCCAGAGAGCCAGCCCTGTGTCAAAACGTCATGTCAAGAAAAAAAACCAAAAATATCAGTGATTGATGGTGGGCGCGAATGATCGACTCATGAATATGCCATGGAGCACCAACCTGGGGTGCTAATGGTAGAGTGATATGGATGACTGGAATGCAGTGTTGTTGCTTAGGTCAAGGACTCGGTGAGATTCGGGAGCCTCGCGCTGTTGCGGAACTTGAACATTGAAGAGCCATTTTACATAATACCTCCGAGTTAGGTACTCGTCGGGAATACTTACCTACGTACGGGGCCTGAGGATTCTTTTTCCTCTGGGCTATTACGACGATGAGATCCATTGAAAATCTGGTAGGTTTACTTCCATAATCTTTGAAACCGACATGTCAATGGGCGCAGGTAACTTGATATTCGGATTACGGGGTCGGAGGGCCCGTCCTGTCATTGTCAAGTTAGGGTCACTCTGGACGATTTGTGGTGAAGCAACTTTGAAGTGAGCGAGACCTTCAATTCGGAGACTGATGTTGAACGTTGAGGGCGAGCTACGACTTGGAGGAGTACTAGTATATAGACCACAGGGGACCTTGGCCGGTATCGGAGGGAGCCACAGGGCTGGGCCAGTTTGGCTGAAAACGTGGGTACACGAGGCAGACGGGTTCTACTTCTTATTGAGTTCTCGAGCAGCCCTGAGGCGCCGAGTGGATAAGTATGTCGTCTTGCCTTTACAGCGCTCTTCCCATTGCTCCCCCTTCATCTCCCCCCTATCGACATCGTTCTCGATACCGCCATTCCCCCCCCCAATAATCACTGTCGCTCTCTTGAACGTCGTCGATGTCCGTGTCTGGTGCGGCTGGCCTTGCCAGCCTTCTCGTCGCTCTTTTTGTTTGGTTCCGGAAGTCTAATAAAAAAGCTTCCGCTGCATCTTTGCCACCTGGTCCGAAGCCCGTCCCGATCTTGGGTAACATCAGAGACCTCACCGCAAAAGAACTTTGGTTGCCTGCCGCCCAGTGGGCGAAGCAGTATGGTGAGCTTCATACGCACCATAAAGACATTTCGGACCTTTTAAATCTCATAAACGCCGTTTTTTCTGCAAGGCGACATTGTATATTTACATATAGTCGGGCAGGGTCTGGTCTTCCTCAACAGCCCAGAAGCCGTCCTTGACCTGCTGGACAAGCGTGGGTCCATCTATTCCGACAAACCTGCCTTGGTAATGGCGGGAGAACTGTACGTGGGCCCCCGCAAATCCTTCCCCTATGATATTCATTTCCACCTCTTTTGCAAATCGGCAGATGTGGCTGCAAGAACATGGTACGCGGGTGCCTTGCTCAGGCTGCTAAAACCACCGATCACAATTCAATGCTGACATCCACTTACGATACTAGGTCGCATTCACCCCCTATGGCGATCAGATGAAGCGCCAGCGCAAGCTCATGCACCGCGCCCTCGGCCCACAGGCCATACCCGCCTACCACCCGCTCGTCGCCGCCGAAACACAGGGCTTCCTCCGCCGCCTCCTCACCACGCCCGAGAGCTACAAGGACCACACGCGCAGATACGCCGGCGGCCTCGCGCTGTCCGTTGTCTACGGATACGAGGCCGCCCCCGAGGGCGACAGGTTCCTCTACCTCGCCGAGGAGTGCGTCGATCTCCTGGCGAACCACATCGCATCCGGAGGTGGCATATGGCCCGTGGATATCCTGCCCGCCCTCAAGTATCTGCCGACGTGGGTGCCTGGTTCCGGGTTCAAACTCAAGGCGGCACGGTGGAAGGCAAAGATGGAGGAGTTTGTGGAAAAGCCGTATGACTTTGTGAAGGAGAGCATCGTGAGTCCTCCTTCCGCCCACTGTCGTTTCTGGGTTCTGGAGTTTGATATATGCGCTCGCAGACATCAGGCGCCTACAAACCCTCCTTCTGCTCCACCGTTATCGAGGAAACCGAGAAGACCACGGACGAGTTCGAGTTTGACCTCAAGTGGTCTGCGAACTCGATGTACTCTGCCAGCGCTGATACCGTACGTCCCATTCTATCCCTTGCTTCTTCGCGTTCGCTGAGTATATGCGCATCGTAATCTTGCAGACAATGACCACAGTCTCGCACTTCCTCCTCGCGATGATGGCCCACCCCGAAGTCCTCACCAAAGCTCAGCAGGAGATCGACGCCGTTGTCGGCACCGACCGCCTCCCCAACTTCAGCGATAGGGGGTCTCTCCCTTATGGTTCGTATCTTTGCACAATCCCTGGCTCCCCTGTTCGCTGACTTCTTCTCAGTCGAGGCCGTCCTGAACGAGACATGGCGCTGGGGTGTCCCCGTCCCTCTCAGTAAGCCGCCTGCTCCCTACATCATCCAGTCCCTCATCTCTTTCTTCTAGACCTGCCCCACCGTCTGATGGAAGACGACACCTACAAGGGCATGCACATACCGAAAGGTTCCTTGGTACGTTCCGCGCTCCCTTCCCTTCTCCTCATCACTCATCCCCGAACCCAGGTCTTCGGCAACATCTGGCACGTCCTACGCCTAACACACCCTAGAACGAAGACGACCTAACATCAGTTCTTACAGGGCCATCTTCCGGGACGAACGAGTCTACCCCAACCCTACCGCTTTTAACCCGGACCGGTTCCTCGAACAGGTCAGCCCGGACTTGGCGAGACGCCGAGATCCGCGGAATTATGTCTTCGGGTTCGGCCGGAGGTTCGCCTTTGTCTTTTTCATACTTGTGAAAATTAAAAACAAAACAAAAACAAATAGGATTTGCCCCGGGATGCACCTCGTCGAATCCTCGATCTGGCTGCTGCTCGTGTCAATGATGGCTACGCTGGATATCTCCAAGGCGGTCGATGAGGACGGGAACGTCGTTGAGCCCAAGGTTGAGTTCAATAACCCCATTTTTAGGTTCGTTTCATTTCTTTTCATGTTTTCCGTTTATGTTCTGTCTGGGGGGTATCTTCGTATTGATTGGGAGTTTTTGGTTATAGGATTCCGAACGTGTTCAAATGCGATATCAGGCCGAGGTCGGAGCAGGCAGTGAGGCTTGTGCAGATGACGGAGGTGGTGGGGTGATTCAGTGCATGCGTAGTTGTTTCCTCCTTTTTTCTTCCCCTTTGCTGGTTCGTTTTTTTTTCTTTCTTTTTTTTCTGTGTCTTTTGTATACTTAAAATGCGCTTTCTTTTTTTCATGGCTGGTACGAAAACGCAAAGGTCGAATTTTTTCAAGAGATTCATACCAGTTTTTTTTTTTTTTTTTTCTTTAGTTTGGTGGTATTGAACAAAGTACAATAATGCATAGTCTTCCCTTTTTTTTTTTGGTGTAGGTGTAAATTCAGAGTGGGGTGGTGTCGAAGTAAGAACGACTTCAAGCATGGAAAATCAAGCACGTGTTCTGATTGGTTCATATACCTTGTCACTCTCTTTCCATTCTGGCCGTCAGTCGCCCAGTTCAGCAGCCTCACAATCTCCACCGATGGTTCCAGGCCTATGTATGCAGGACCGCCTAATTGTATTTTAATTGTTCAAGGCTTGTTCCATTTTGCATCGTCTGCGCTTCCACAACTTCGGTACATATGGACCGCCGATCTTCATGCGCATGCACATATGCTCACCACTCCTCCCACGGTCTTAACTTGTTCCCGTTCCCGGCCTGCCCAAAGTAAGTAATGATGCAGTTTCTCAAGAATCAAAATCGAAAGTCTGTCAGTAACCCTGTGTATGCATGTGCTGTCTTCTCGCCCAGAGAGCAACTGACGGCTGACTTGGGGTCGTAGTATGACAGAAATGCTCAGCTGCAGTGCTCAGGTCGCCAGTGACTTCGACGATTTTTCCACAGGGGGAACTCGGAGCCCGTGTGTGTGTCTCTATCTTTCTTGGCGCTGACAGGTCTTCAGCCCTTGGATATTGATGGTTAGGCGAAAGGAGGGCGTAAGTGAGTTACACACGAACGCCAACCTTTTTTCTCTTTTTTTTTTCCCATCGCGACTCTGCTTCGGGCATGTGGGTAATGCTAATAATACGCCGGCTATCCACGACACCATCACCGTGTTACTTGTGAGATGTGATGTAATGCTTAGAACTTATAAAAGAGAGGCTTCCGGCAGAGTCGCTCCCGTTTTTGACACTTCTCGTCGGCGTCCCTGCCTTCGTTCTTCTTCTATCCATTCTTCCGAGTCCTTCGCTTGTGATATCTTCTCTTCTCCCCCCCCCCCTCCCCCTCCTCCCTCCCGGATCCCATTTCAAGGAAGAAGATCGGAAAAACCTGAAGAAGACGATAGGAGAATGTCTTCTCTCCCGGCGGCCGGCGGCACTCTGCCTAGGTTCGACGAAACACTGGGTGCTCTTCTCGTTGGGGGACTGTTGGCGATGGCGTGAGTACTGCGCACATCAGTCGCGATCGCACTTATGATGTTGGGGGGAGGGGGGAGGGGGGGGGGCGCGGGTTATCCTCCTTGTCCGCCTGATCTCCCTTTTGGATGGTTTTGTTAACTTGATTTTCGTTTAGGCTTTGGGGGCTCACTTGCGTGCAGACGTTCACATACTTTACGCGGAGATCGAGAGACGGGCCTTTGTTCAAGCTTTCTGTATGTTCATCCTTCATCTCTCTTGTATCCAGCTGAGACTTACTAATGTGAATTCGTTCTTGACACGTTTAGATTGCTTTCCTTTGGTGGGCCCCCCCGCCTTTTCCTTTGCTTTTCCTGGTGATTGGCTGATCGGCGGGCGGGTGTGTGACTCTGAAGGGGGCTGGACACGTTCGATTCGGCGTTGAACGCTCATTTCTTGTATCACTATCTGGTCACAAATTATCTCAATCCGACTGCTATTCAGCGGCCCGTCTGGTGCGTCTCGGCCCATACCCACTCGCAGGCTCCAAATTTTTAACTTATATTTATCATTCATCATTGTAGGAGTGTAATTGTGAGTGATGAGATAAAAAAAAATGTGTGGGGTTGTCCTGATGGGTCATGCGTCGCCAGATCCACGTCGCCAATACGGTCAGTCTATATGATGACTATTTTACAAGGAGCAGACATACAGCTGATTGGCGTTTTTTTAGTCAATAGTTGACTTCATCATCCGCACGATGTTCGCGCGTCGTTTTTACGCCTGTGAGGTTGTATTCTACCATCTTCCTCAGCGTACTGACCCCCGTTGCGCAGTGAGTGGCCGGAATATTCTTGCGACAGCTGCGATCGTGAGTCTGCTTTTTCGCATCAAAGCCTCGAGCGACTTTATATACTCTGCTTAGATGGCTATGTCCGTGACAGACCTCGGTACGTGCGCCGTTTGGGGCGGGGGTCTTTGCCATTCACTGACTAGAGTTTTCACATCCTAGTTGTTGGCCTTAGTGAGTCAACCATATAAAGCCTCGGTGGTCTGAATTTCATTGCCATCTCCGCTTTAGCCATCACCGTCAGAGCGTTCGTAGTACCCCTTTGTTGATCATCGACCGTCCGAAGAGCTCATCATATGGCACAAAACAGTTTCAGCATCACGTCTTTCACAGACCTCGACAAAGTATCTGTGTGTTTTTTCTCAAAACGGTCGTGCTGGATGTTTTTTTTTGGTTCCTGACGTGCCGCCCATGTCAGATATTGTTTTTCCTCAACTTCGCGGCGGGCCTCGCTAGCGATCTCAGTGTCGCTCTTGGGCTGACCACGATACTGTTCTTGTCAAGGACGGGAATGCGGAGGTGCGGGCCCAAATCATGACCTTTTTTTCCCTGCCTGATAAAGTTTGACGGAATATAGAACGAATTCACTCATACATACTCTCATGCTGTACACCGTCAACACCGGTCTCGTCGTGGCGTACGTGTTCAATCGTACTTTTACTATGCCCCAGAAAGTCATATTTGGCTTCGTGGGGTTTTTTTCTTTAGGATCGATGCTGCGCTTGGCATGATCGCGTATGCGCTGATGCCTCATAATTTCATCTTCTTGAGTAAGCGTCCCCGAAAAAGCTTTTCTCTGTTCACGTCGTGGGCTGATATCGTTCGTGTGCCAGTGTTTTACCTCTTTTTGAGCAAATGTGAGTGTTCCGAGTTTTGTATGCTGAGGCGTGTACGCTGCTTAGAGAATACATCAATTTCCTGTAGTGTATCTCAACTCTTACCTCGCGATGTGGGTTTTCTTCTTCGATTTTTCTTTTTTCTGTTCATGCGCTAAGGCCACTTAACCCCACCCTGCTTTTGAAGGCTCAATGCGCGGGAGGAGCTACGAGAGATGTCAGACGAGCCGGTCTCGATCCACCTCTCTCGCCTTTCAGTTCCGGGGGCGCGTGGCCTGTTAGCGCACGACCCGGAGATGCCATCGCCGAGTTCGATAGAAAAGGTACGCTCGGCCTCGTTTCTTGGCGCCCTGCTTTGCATGCATCGATGAGGCGGGGAGGATTGACGAAGTTTGTCATATTTAGGGACACTTTAGAGAGATGGAGATAACGGTAAAGACGGAGATCGAGAAGCAGGTGGATGGCTGACTTTTAGCGTCGTCGAGGGAGCATGGAATGAGATTCGAGGAGAAGGTCATCAGCATTGGTCGGGGGGATGACTCGAAGAATGTATCGCATGAAATATCTCCCGTGAAGAGATAGATACGCAGGCTCGGTTCCCCGGACTATCGTTTGATAATTTAGCCAGGGACGAGACGAGATACAAGTATTGGGAGATAGGTACCGATTCTGTAGAATACGGAGTAAAAGCACAAGAGAGGCGGAATGGACGATAGGATTGTGATATGTATGTAAGTAACCCGCCGAATGGGGTGGGAGTGTGAACAAAACGAATGTATGCCACGTACCCGGATTGAACGAGTGACCTTCTCATTACAAGTGAGACGCGCTACCACTACGCCAACGCGGCTTCTTCATGTAAAGCTATTAATATGTAACCTGTGACAGCCCTGCTGTGGCAAGTTCATATGCCAAATACACGCAAATAGTTCTTTCACACGAACCATGACGAAGCAATGGCCAGACCGCCGCGTTCCCAAGACAGACAGACGCGGGCCTACCCCGCCGCCTCTTCGCGACCCGCCACTTGGCGAAGAAGACGACTGGTTTCATAGCGGGTGCGCGGGCGGGCGTCGCCTTCACTTTGGAAAGTTCAAGGGCCAGACTCTGAACGAGACCAGCTTATCATATCTCATTTGGTGCCGCAGGACATTCACTGACGCACAGGTTAGCAGCCTTCCTTCTCTCCCGGAGCTTTTACACATGTTTCTATAGTCTTATTTCTGCCAAGCTCTGGAGACGTACCTCGACGGTTTGGAACGATACGCAGACACGCATTATGGCGACTTTGTGGTGCCGTTTGGTCGCACGTATCAAGGCTTGAAGATCAGTCAATGTCGAGACAAAGGCTGGTTGGAGTGGACGTTGTACGACAAGCGGGTGGAGTACTTGACGGAAAAGGTCTGTTGTTGTGTGTCGCGTCACGTTGTGAGTTTATCTGACCTTGCCTTCTTGTCATTCAGTATCCCATCTACTTCCGTGCCGTAAAAAATTGGCTAGACAATCCTCGGCATCAAGGTGTAAAGCGAGATATCGGCGAGGTCCTGGCTCCAAGTAACTATGGGGATGAAGTCGACCTTAAGGGCCACAGTGATGTACCCAATGAATCCGACCTTGATTTCATCGACGATAGCGAGATTAAGAACGGCAAGCCGGTCGATTGGCGTGAAGCATATATGGCCGGGCAGGCAGGGATATATCGTCCTCAAACTCCTCCCAATCTCTGCCAAGATGCTTCGGATTCAGAAGACGAATGCTCCACCCCCAGAGACCAGATCGAGCACGAGGCATGCGAAGGAAAGGTGGATGATGATGAAGGGTACTCCAGCGACACCGACGATAGCTCGGACGCAGGCAAAAACTCGGACGTTGAATTACCAGGAAAGAAGACCCCAAGACGAAAGAACAAGACTGAATCCGAGTACGTCCCATTCTTTCCACTTTTGTTCCCGTATCGACAGCTCTTTCTTTGCTACTCAGTGGGCTTGAAGAGTTCATCGAAATTGACGACGACGAAGCCGACGCGTCCGACTTTTATGAAACCCCGGAAGCAACACCCGCCTTCAACAGTGCGTTCTTCCCATTTTTAGATGTTGGAGAGTATCTGAACTTGGACACGTACAGCTCCACGACGCGAGACGCGGGCATCGGCGAGGAAGGAGGCCGAGAAAGAGGCTGTCATAAGCTCTCTGCAGAGAAAAAAGCGCTTCACAAAGCGTCGTCGCGAGAGCTCGGCCAGCGAATTCCCGGAAGGCAGTGGAATGGACGAGCGAGGTAACACCTCTTACACTGCATCTTTAGTGTTACGTCTTTTCTGACGTTCAACTCAAACAGAACGGCTGCTCGGATTCTCGCCCTTACCTCCGCTGGATATCAAGGATTCGGCAGGATTGCTCTCAGATGTCCACCGCTCGTTCTTGAGTAAGCCCTTGCTGCACTAAGAGTCATCTAGCACTGCCTAAATCTTGACAATTGCCAGATTCGTCTTCTCAAGACCCGGATGAGCTCCCACACATATGGCGGCGCCCTTTGCGTTCGTCGCGGAAACGAAAGTATATCGAGTCATCAGACGAGGAAGACGAGTACGAACGTACCACTAACGTCACGTTGGATGATGGTGAGGTTGCATGTCTTTCTCTACGGGAAGGTGGATGATATCAATACCGCTTATCGATGCAGGTGACGAGGACATGCAAAGCCCGCGAGCTCGGAGACGCCTCTCGGAAAGCCAGAAAGAGGTTCTTGGGTCGGATTTGGATGGTGGGTTCCTACCATCCTCCTTGGTGTTAAACTTTACCTTCTGATTCTGCAGATCTCAACATGACCTGGAGCGCGTCCCGGAAGAGTGTGAGGTCTCCTGTGAAGACGCGGCGTAGTACATGCTCTGTTTTGTGAGTTGCGTTGTACGTTATGGCCTACTTTGACCCCTCCCCCCCCCTTTTTTTTTCTGACATGAGCATCGCAGGTGAAAAGGTGCGACGTGTGCCTTGGTCGGTGCTTGTCAGGGTGATACCATCGTGGGATGTGCAGTCGCACAGTCTCGTGCGGTTGCAGAAGTGCCTTGGTGATTCGCGCCATTGAGTTGCGGAGCGTACGGGAGGCTGTGGGTGGGGCGTGGCCCCCTAGCCCCTAACTGGTCGAGTGCCTTGCTCATTTCAGACGCACCTCTTGTTTATGCATGATGGGCGAGATGGCGGGGAAGCAGGGGGGGTCAACTGAGGGAGATATGGTGCGATGCTCGGGCTCATTGGCACTTGGGGACAGGTTCCTGTGATCCGTTAATCGGATATCGCTATCGCTCCGATGCATCGTCTTGACCCAAATCAAGTTCTCCAGCAACTTCAACCCCCAAAAGCGGACGACAGGGGAGTTTGATATGTACATTGTCCCTCTTCCTTCATGATGAACAGAACCCTTTCTATTCAACAAGCTCAAGTACCAACAGAAATACAGTCTCAAGGTAAATCCAATAAGAAGGGTAAACAAACCTGGGTGACTTTCTAAGCAGCTATGATACACGGGATTGTGAGCCATCAATACAATGATTTGTAGATCGAAAGGAGAAAAAAGGAGAGGGGAAACAACACCACCAAAACGTAAAATTTGCTCGCATTCGGTTATACAATCCCTCCGTTGCCCGACTGCGACACCAGAGCGCGACCGTCATGATCCACAGAACTATCAGGTGGCATGTTTCTTATCTGCAGCGAAGTGAAGGAATCGGCTGCTCGGACACTCTCCGATATCTCCGTCAACACAAGGGACTCAGAACATCGTCCAGACCACGATTTCGCACTCGTCTCACGGTCGTTTCTTCTTTTAAATGCGCTTTTGGTAAATTCGATCATGATCGGAAGATTGGACACCATGAGAGTCAAGGCAAGCTTCCAAGTCCGAATGATAATACGTTATTAGCGATTTTCAGAGTTTCCATAACTCAAGGCAATGACATACCTTGAGATGCCCTACCAATTCCATAAACTCTGTCCAAGCACCCCGCCCGTTCCATGATTGAACCACGAAAGTCGTATACACGACTCCAGAAAGTAAGCTCAGTGTGCCTGGCAA
The DNA here is from genome assembly GCA_963565915.1 of Entoloma clypeatum. NCBI lineage: Eukaryota > Fungi > Basidiomycota > Agaricomycetes > Agaricales > Entolomataceae > Entoloma > Entoloma clypeatum. Next base: position 476,442 of record OY751496.1, read on the forward strand.
GAAGACATGCACAAGGGACTCGCGATACGCTTCTTTACAGTTCGCGTAGAACAACATACACCAGGGAACCAACCCGAGGCAGACGTCCCCGGCGAGATTTACTGTTTTTTTGAGGGTCAATTTTGGTCAGGACTTGTTGGTCGGTGCGAAGAATTGATAACGTACAGGTAACTTTCATGATACTCAGCAAGTAAGGATGACATTGCGGATATGGAGATGTCATATCATCATCATGCCACGCCGAGTCCTTGGCACAGATGATGACCTCGGGAAGCAAAGTGCCGAAGCACATGAGGGCAAATCCTATGTTCACGCTGAGAAACAGGATCCTCCGTAATCTCAGCTCTGGCGTAAATCGCGCAATTGAGATGCCAATACTGATACGAGCTGCCCTGTTGAGTTTCAGAGGAATTTCTTTTAAGTGATATATATTCTAAAGGTACCCGGCGGCGAACCTCACCAGATTCCGAGGGCAAAGGAGACGCTGGTCACCCAGAATGCGAGGATGCTTTGGATCTCTCTCCTCCCGGGAGGAGGACGAGGTGGTCGTGGTCGTGGTCGTGCATCTTCATTATCTGATGAGCACGGAATGAAAGAAAATCCAGACATAAGCAGACTTACGTGGATCCCCGGGCGGCGGTGGCCAGCACCACATCGGCTCCGTCATGTGTACCAGACCGCATAGGAGCGCTACTGCAGCCCAGAAATCATCCCACCACATTTCACGGTGGTGATACCGTTGATGAAGGCGGAAAGAAGTGAATGCAGTTGTCAGAATGTGGAATGCCGCGCTAACGCCTTGATGAAAAAACGTGATAGATGGGAGAAATCAGCGTACAGCACGATTGGGGAAGGACGAATGAAGAGCAGAGAGTTAAGTACCGAGGTTGCTTGCCTGGGGAGTGGTCATGTCGAGCGACGCAGCTCAAACTTGAAGGGAGGACACCAAAATATGAGTACCAAGTTCAGAAGTCGCCCTTGAGAGAAAAAGTAGAAAATCGGAGTGCGGCTCCAGGCACCCGTAAAACCGCATAAGCCTGGCATAAACAGCCATGTCAGCATCCTCCCTGCAATGCTGAAACATCAGGGTTGACTTGGATGAAGAATATATTATTTACCTTGATCCAATCCGATTGTATCGTACACCTCTTTCGGTGAGAGAGGTCAGATGAGGATCGGCAAAACGTTGTAGATCGCCGCCGACTCGGAGTATGACGACCAATCTGAATGTTGTCATTGCGCAGGTGAAACTTCACCTGGCCTTTTATGCTTGCCTTCTCTTCGCCTACGGGAAGCACGACGCCGCGGCCTTGGCGCCATCGTAATGGTCTTTGTCGATTATCAGCCGTGGATTCGAAAACACGAAATCGAACTTCCTTGGGATATCGTGGACGGAAGTCCAAGTCATCCTGTCCACCTTGGTTATTTCGCGGTGTTGAAAATATATCCACTTTCTTGTTTCGTGATCGAACTTTGGATGACAGATTGCGTCCAATTTTGATTTGATCCATCACCACAGTACTGATAGGTTAGACTTAATCGAACTCCGTAGGGTAAGGACTGTAAGATATATCTAAATCCCAAGGGTTGAGCTGTTGGACTTTGTAAATGAACGTACGAAACGACACCACCAAGTAAGACGGAATGCGCTTTATGTAGTAGGTACCCTTTTTCCTGAGACCTAATGTACCACCCCACTGATATTGGTGAGATAACTTCCCCACTTGTCCAGCCTAGGCAGAGCAGAAAGGATAACCGCGAGTCATTAGCACAGCTCCCAAACATAAAACGTCAAGAAACGACGCACTCAAACCCGACTGGCGCGTCTGACCACATCGCGTACGTCTCATCAAAGGTCTGCTGTTGCATCTCCTGATCGCCGACAACGCCAACACCCAATCTCGCGACGTCCTCGGTCGGACGATGATGCACAGAGGAGGGTCCTAACGAACCAGCATCAAGGCTCCCATAGCCAATCGGCGGAGGGGCCGCGTCGGGTGGCGTCGGCTGTAGTGGAGGGTAGTGGTCATAGGGATTGTACCTGTGCATGGGGTGGGACAAAACAGATTCCATGGAATCGCCCACTGCCGTCCACGATGTTGGGCGCCGCTTAAGCAAGGGAGGGTGGGCATCCTGTGGCATGGACAGATCGGGCGGCTGGGATACAGTTTGCCGACAACCGTCATCATGTAATCCATACCAGTAATGGGTTTCGACGTGCGGAACCGTGGGATGCTGCTGTCGTTGATCCTGTGCATGTGCTTCTCGCTCCCCAACATACCCGGAACAACCCCAGGTCGGGCGAGCGTCGAGAGACCCGGCAGCGCAGTAGTCCTGCTGCGAGGACTGCTTGTGCGATGTCTGTTGTTGATGGCGTGATGGGTGTAAGGGTTGAAACAACAGCGGAGAGGGCTGGGACGGCAACCGAGACCTGGGTGGGGACAACCGTGCGTGCGATCGTGACTTGTGGCATCTGTCAATCGGCCTTTCACCGTGGGATTCAGAAACGCTGAGACGCGATGCCAAAGGCGGCCGAGGTTGGGCAGGTCGGTCATCAACTTCACGCTCCCGTTTCCGTGTGGAAGGCCAACTCCGCGGCAATGCTATATCTCGTACGGAAGCTAATTCGCTCATGATGTCCCTGAAATAGGAGGATGAGCCTGTGGTATTTATGCAAAGACTATAAAATCACCATAAACGTCCAGAAATGTAAAATCTGCAACACAGAAACCGTCAGTACAGAGCTGCGATCCAAAACCAAAAACCGCATCGGTACTCACCTCGACTCCGTTGCTTTAAGGGCATCCATGCACTTCTGGACGTCCTCCATCCCTTTGCTCGAATCCATAGACAGCCCGGATCGGCTGCCTCCCCAGATACTCAGAAGAAGTACAATACCGGCGGAGAATGTCGCCCACTTGACGAACATCGACAGTCAAATTAAGGATCTCCTCGTAAGCGGAACATGAAATCACCTGTACTGCTGTTGGATGAGATCCTTCTCCTCGTCGTCTCTGCACGTCGACGACATGGCTGCACGCTCTTGCAGCGTTCGTACACTTCGCCAACGACGAAAAACTCAGCGAGGCGAGCTTTCGCGGTTTCTGGATGAAAGGCCGATGGATAAGAATTTGGACGAGGTAGTACGAGCTGTAGAGCGACGCGGATTGATTCAGATGTAGAGTATCCAAGCGGTGAGGGTCCCAGCGTACTGAAAACCTTTCAACATATATTTCTGCCAGATAATGAGAAAGAACATACGGTGGTGAGGAAGGGAATCGATCCATGTGTTGAGAGAAGAGTCAAGTTTGCTGATGATCGTCTGCTCCCATTCAGGAATAGTGAAGCCCACGGCGATCTCCGACTTGTTGATCGCATACTACACAAACTAGGGTAAGAAGGTTGGCAAGAATGTTATAGAAACAATGGTGAACTCGCGATGGTCCTCAACAGGAATGCCAGGATTTGAGTTAGCTTGATGTAATGATTGAAATATGTGATAACGGAAGGTTTGTTTGGTGGCTGCTTCCACCGCTGCTCAGGATCTGGGTGGTCCCAATACTCGTCATCGCACTCGGTTGGAGGATCAACATCAAAACTGGCACAACGTTTGATCTCATGGCGTGTCGGGGGAAAAAGAGAATGAAACGCACTCTTGTTCTTGTATGGCACAAGGACGCCCAAGAGAAGCGCTGAACACTCGGTCCATACATATCAATACCCTGAAAAGCGCATTCCACCATCAGCATACCTGAGAGAACCAACGAGAGAGGGACATACCAAAATGCGCGGTTCCACAACTCATCCTCCACCGTCAACGGCCGCGACTTCTTCCTATGCGCGCCTACATCCTGGGCAAAGCGGATCCCCACGCCGATGACCGTCCAGGACGCATGGGGTGCCGAGGTACCTTGCAGATACAGGGCGAGGAGCTGAGCATAGGAGATCGTCAAGCATATTCACACCTGAAAAGGAAAACCACAACTCACAGCAAAGAACTGCAGATCATATAATGAAGGCACCGAAAGTGTCCGCTGTCTCACCACCGGAACCTGAACGAACCACTTCCACCCTGCCGAATGCCAACGCCTGCCGCCGTCGCGATCCGCACCACCGTGGCTTGTCTCGTCCGATTGTCCCTCTCTCGCACCATCAGCGACACCATCGTAGTCGTCGTCGTCGAGCAACACCCTCGGATCCTCGCTGTACCTCGAACCCACCGCACACACCAAGAGCACCACCACGGCAAACATCGCGTCTCGGCGATGCAGGCCCTTGCCCAGCTCGCGCTCGAACGTCGGGCGGTGGAGGAGCGGCGTGAACACGTTGATGTGCGTGAAGTAGAGATCGATGAGAGTGGGCATCAGGTCCGCGTCCGGGAAGACGTACTGTGGGGGGTCGAGAGGCGCTAGAGGTTCTGTCCGCTGTGACACGACGTCAGCATATGTGTGAACCCGAGGAGAAACAAAAGAAAAAGAAAAAGAAAAAACAAGAGGAGGGGGGGGGGGGGAAGAAAAAGAAAAAACAACAAACAGGGCATGGAGAGAGGCTCTCTGAAACATCGGTGGTGCCCGTTTTGTCACTGTATGCGTCCAGGCATCCGTCCTGAGCGCATAGATCCATGTACTCCCTCTTGAGCGCCATCGCGGTCCTGATGAGGCCCGCCGCGCTTGACTTGCCGAAGTATCTGCCACCGTTGTAGGTCTCCAACGAAATCTTGTTGAGCCTTTCCGCGAGGGAGAGCGCTTCATGGTCGTGGTCTGTGCGGGGGGGTGACGCGCCCATCGCGGAAGAAGAGGAGGAGGAGGAGGAGGCCGGCGTGGGTGAGTCGCCGGCTACGCACCGAGGGGGAGCTGGGTGGACGTCTGTGGGTCCCCAGGGGTGTGATAGCGGCAGGGATTCGTTTGATGGCGGCTGTGGGTTTGATGGGTTCGAGGCTTTGAGAGCGGGGTGGCTAGTTGAGGACGCTCGGATATCGGGCATGTCATCGAGGGATTTGAGAGCCTCGGGGGATATCTGTGATGCGGGTAAAGGAATCAGTGGCGTTTTTGGATCTGGGATTCTTTGTTGTGGCGCACGAACCCGATTGATAAGCTCTGTAAGTTTCTCCACGCGAGTCTCGAGTCCGTCGATGTATCTGGTGATGGTGGTGATGATCCTCAGTCAGGCCGAGTTTTGTGTCGCGGAAACGTGGAGAATCAAACGTACGCTTTGGGAGGACTTCGTTTCTTTAGCACTCAAATGATGAAGTCAGCGAGGTTTCGAGTGGGAACGAGAGAAGTGGGGAAGAAGATAAGTGGTTACCTTTGCCACTTCTACATAGGCGCATTCAAAGTCATACATGACACAATTTGTGCAGCGATTTGTGGACATCTGTACGCCATCACCTGGAATGAAAGATAAGCAGCTTTCTTGGACTTGCAACGCAAAGAGATGGTTGCTCACATCGAACTGTTGTACCGAGAAGGACGAGAAGGAACACGTCATCGCAGACGCAGATCAGGATGATGAGAGAACCTGCGATGAAAAAGAGACACACTCTTCTTCCTGCGACACATATCGCAAGCTCTGTGTATCCTGCGCTTCTTGAAGCTCTTGGAAGAGGTGGGGACATCGCCGTGTTCGTCAGAAGACATGCTGGCAGAGCCAAGTGTGAGCCGTGACTTTTGTAAGTGGGGTTCCACACAAGTCCCACATGCTGCATGGTGCCCTGTCAGTGCCACAGTGATCGTTTGTCCAAATGGGCAATTACCAATTTCTTTACATAAAACAATTTGTTTACATTGTCGCCTCCTACTGTTGTTGTCCCCCTTGGCTCGACGGAGAGACGGGATGGGCTGACTTTCTGTCCGCATGGTGGTGAAAAAAAAACGGATGAATCCTGTTCGACGATTTACGTTACTCGGCCGGCTTCTGGACTAATCCGTCTTTTTCAGGTGGAATCCATGACATACAACTGTATGTGTACTATTCTCCTCCGAATTCGGCGGACCACCCAAGATGCCGTCGAGTACGTAGCACTATCTTCGACTCCTGGCTGGAGTTGGAGCACACACCCTCGGTTCCTCAGATCAGTCGAAAACCTGCACAAAGCTGAAAGATGCCGTTCAGCAAGTCATGACTCAGCGCAGCACTTCCAAGTGAGTAACATATGTTGCAATGGAAGTGCAGTTCCCCGACCCATGTAAAAGTGCGACAGGGTCGTGGATAGGCCCGACAGGGTCACGGATAGGTACGTGCATCCTCGACATATCTGGACAAATGCAGAAAATCAGAGGAAAATCAGCCAAGCTTCTGCCAGTGGCCGAATTCCCCATCAGTGTGTCGCATGGAGGTTTTGATCTGGAAGTTGCGTCACGATGGGGCAAACTCACAGGGGCTTGTGGTAGGACGCAGAGATATGTACCAGTGTGCAGAAGGTGGAAGATACTTGGACGATCTCACTGGCAGGAGTTACCAGGCGGCTGGCGATCGCTACGAGCTGAAGGACGTACTACTGCTGAAGCTTGCTGAAGTTTCACTGAAAGAATATCACCATGTCCCATTCGTTTGGAGATGACTGGGACATGTGTGCTTCTTCAAAAAGAGCTTCGAAGAATGACTCCGCAGGATTATCGTTTCAAGGCAGAAAAACCACATGGCCACAGTTCATTTGCATGTCACCTAGCTCGGGAAAGGCGGCTGTTTCAGTGAGTCGTCCTCGCTGCACACGCATTTTTCCCTTGATGCAAGCTGATGCCTGATCAAATTGTAGATCATCGTTGATAGGCTCAAGATAGGCTTGTCTCGAGAGTCTGCAGACTGATAGTTAGTTACCACAGAAAACTCTCACTAAGTATTGTAGTACTTCGGAATCGATCTACTTTATCATCGATCCAATGTGACTGCGAGATACACAACCATCATCTCAGGAACCCCAGTCAACCCCGCCAACACGCGTTTTTCGCCCTGCAAACAATTACAATTGTCCCCTCGATCGCACAATGCTCATTACTCGACCCATCTTCATTCTCAAAAACACCCTCCGCCCCCTCCCCCATACCACACCTCTCTCGACTTTCGCTGAGCGAACTTTCCTCCAATCTCATTCTCTTATCCGCATCATCTCATAGCAAAGATGAACCCCCGGTTTCTCGCAACTCTTCTCGCGGCAGCAGTCTCCGTCGACGCCCACGGGTTCCTGAACACTGTGACCATCGACGGAAAACTCTATACAGGCAACCTCCCCAACGCCAACACAAACCCCAGCGTCATCCGTCAAGTGAGCGATATCAGCCCCGTCAAGGGGGCTTCCAATCCGGACCTCAACTGCGGGCTGAGTGCAACTCTCGCTTCGCTCGTCGCTGATGCCAATCCTGGGAGTACGATGGCGTTCAATTGGAGTGGTGGAGACTACCAACGTGTTCGTCCATCCTTTCCTCCCTCTGTCAATTCTTGACGATTGATCCAACCCCAGTGGCCGCACAACACAGGCCCGATGCTCACATACATGACTTCGTGCGGGTCGACCCAATGCAACCAGTTCAGCTCTTCCACCGCCAAATGGTTCAAAATCCAACAAATAGCTCGCAAGGCCAACGGCGACTGGGCCCAGGTCGACATCAGTACGTGCCCCCTCCCCCTCCCATTTCTCATCACACCTAACCCAACCCACCCTCTTCCTCCCAGTGGCCGGCGGACAGGCAACCATCACCCTCCCCTCAACACTCGCACCAGGCAACTACCTCATCCGCCACGAAATCATCGCCCTGCACAACGCCATGGCCGAGGGCGGCGTTGAGTTCTACCCCGCCTGTGCCCAGCTGCGCATCAGCGGCTCCCAAACCGGCGCGCCCGCCAACAACGAGCTCGTCTCCCTCCCAGGCGCCTACAGCGACACCGACCCGGGGATCTGGGACAAGTCCCCGTACGATGCGAGCGTCGAGTATGTCTTCCCCGGGCCGTCCATCGCGGCGTTTGTGGGAGCTTCTGGCAGCAGTGGCGGCGTGCAGGGGGTGCCAAGTAGTGCGACGGGGGGCAGCGGGACTGCCACGCCTACGTATGGGGTGCCTTCGTCGACTCCGACGTGCAGGCTGAAGAGGAGTTTGACGGCTGTGAAGAAGGGTCAGGGTGTGAAAGCGCGCTCGGCGATCGTGCGCAGAGGGCATGCGTTCTCGAATACTTTGAGGAGCTTGTTTTCGGGACATCATCGTCGATCCTGATGGATCTCCTCCTCGCGAGCCCTTGAACGACGTATTTATGATTGGTGATGATTCTCCGTGTTGTAACTTTTACCTTTTTATTGGATGGAACTTGGGGGTATACTCACTGTATCTGACCTTTGACCTCTTGTATTATTATCGTCGATGGAATACCTGTTGTTGTAGGCGAGCGCGGGCTACCTGCTGCTATCTGTTCCGCGAGGTCATGATTATAGGCACACTCAGGATCGAGGTGGTCGCCATGTCGATTCGATTGTCGTCCAATTATTTGTGAATTCTTTTACTTTACTACTACTGGTGCTCTAGTACTGAAAGTCTGGCCGTAAAAGATCCTTGTTGTTCCGCTGTCAAGTCTGAAGACAGAATCTCGGCAGCATCTCGAATCACCCGTTCAAGTCTTTGAACATTTTCGTCACGCCTTTCTGGTAGAATAACCCAGTTGGGTGAGTGCCGAAGTAGAGAACCCGCGCAGGCGGCTCACCTTGTCCGTCCAAAAAGCCCTTTTTACAGAACCCGCTGCTCGTCCTCATCAAAAAGTTCCTACTTTTCGTTGACGAACCTCACAACATAATGTTTCTCTGCAAAGCCTATGATAATGGGTCCCGTCTTCAGGACCATCCCTCCATCATCCTTCCCATAAGCAGCCCCCCCCCTACATTTAAAACATGCGTTGCTGTGGCGATTGGAACCTCTTTGAAACAAGACACACACACCAGCATGCGCCGCCTTCATCAACGCGCCGGGCTGTTCCGAACTCACCATGTTACGGCTCTCGTCATCCCGAAGATGCCTCCACCAAAAGCGCCCAAGGGCAGACGCAGCTCCGACCAAAGACACTGGCAGCAGTGCCCGCCGCGCATGCTCCTGCGATCGTGCCCGCGGCGGCCAGGGACGCCTCTGTTGAAAAACCGATTAGCCGCTCCGTTGTCGATGCGGGCCCTCGAATGACGGTGTACGCGAACGACGACATGTCGTGCGGACCCCAGGTGGCGCCGGGCGCTAAGCCGTTGGTGAATGCGACGGGGACCATAAACGAGATGGCGATGTTTAACGCCATCTCCGTGTTGTTTCGGACGAAAATATTCGGCATGGGGGGGGGTTGGGTTTGGATTGGGCTGTGGGAAGTACAGTAATCTCGTGGTCCTTGAGACGTGCCAAACCAAACACAGGACCCATCGCTCAGATGATTGAAAGTCGGCTGTGGAACCTCTAACAGTGACTATCCTGCCTCATCTAAATGAGACAAAGCCGCTCACATCGATATCCACCTTTCAGTAACTAACCTCCACGGACTACGGTGCTACTTATGGCGGAGGACTTCCTTTCCCAGCGGCGTCATGTTGATATCCAGTCTTCAGAGGGCTACTATACAGTACGTATTACTCTCGAGTATCGACTTCTGCGCCGCACTGATTACTTACACAGCCCAGGTTTTCTTAACCTTGTGCAATACCAGGAGGGCCAACGCTGAGATCGATCGTGACAGGGACGTTCAAGTTCTCGTCGCCCCAGGGTATTTCGTAGGTGTCCCCTTACGGTTCCGCAAGCGGGTACGAGAAGGAGTAGGCCCTGGTTGTGAGCATCCATCCCTCTGTGCCGAGAGAACTCGTTTCTGACTGCGGCGCTCGTACACTGGCAGGAATCGGCGGTACCGTCTACGCCGCCGCCCGTGAAAGTGGTGATGCCCATCAAACGTTTTCCAATGCATCCGAAGAAGAACATGAGATGCCAGATGCAAGGATGGGATGAGGAATTTGTATGCATATTGAGGAAAGAGAACGCAGGATTCTTCGACGCAAATGCAGAGAGTACTCGTATGATACTATCGCCATGTACTGTATGCTACATGGGATGGAGAATCCTTTAATCTGGTTACTTGGCGAATACTTCATGGTGTGGATTGATACAAGAATATCGCTTTAATTATGGCAGACATGCTAAGTGTTGTTAGGCCCACGGGCGGCTGCGGGTTCTGGGAATAGACGATGGATTGAAAATGTGTCGTAGAAGAAAGCGGAGCAAGCCCCCTGCGTATGCGCTTTCCTTGGGAAAGAACTTTACAGTTTTTCTGGTATATTCGCTGAGCGCCGCTTCGGATTTGAACTTGACGATCGGTTTGCCTGTACGAGGAATATCAACCAGGTCGACGATGTTGATGTGTGCCGAGAGAACCGCCTGCAAATTTAAGTAAGTATATGTTTCGTATGCTTTTATGGGTATGAATGTTGGTGTGAGTACTCACATCCTGGCATTCTTCCAGTGTTTCAGGTAATGGGTAGATTTGTAACACTGTACATAATGTCTGCCAGGATCTAGGATCGTCTACGTCCGTTCCGTATATGTCATTGAAATCTTGTGTCATTGCATCCCCGTATTTTTTGTATACATCATTTCGTTCAGCGGTGTGGGGTCCCCAACGCTGACTATGACACAAGTCATAAAACTGCGATGATACTGGCGCCGAGGGGCAAAAGGGAAAGTCTGGATACTGGGAGAAGAATCGGTGGATGTGAAAATCAATGTTCCCTGGCAACTCGGACCATGGAGAAGGTGTACATGGAGCCTGCAAGGATTTAGCCCATAATTTTTAGGTCATTTACAGTCAGCAATGAATGATGGCATACCTCATTGAATATCGACACAACTGGCTTTGGCTCCGAACTTCTGGACGGTGCCGACGACGTAATAACAGTAGGAGAGCCCCAGGGACTGGTGGGGGAAGACAACGGTGAGGAGTCCCTGAGTAAATTTGGCGCGAGCCGCCGCCGCCGCCGCTTGGGTCTTTGTAGTGGTGGTGATGATTGGTGCGTGCGCTTTGGAACTCGAATAACTTCAGTATTTGTTTGAGTAACCTCTGACTTTGGCAGCTCGGACGGCACGGAAGGTGAGCATGGAACCTGGAAGTATTCAGGCCGTAAGTCGTAAGTCATTTCCTGTCAGTAATAAAATGACATACCGGTGTCAGCAAGTGCAGTGCATCGACTGGCTCCGGCTTTGAAGTTTTGGAAGGTACCGACGGCGTGGTAGCAGTAGATGGACTAGGCAAAGACTCGAAAGAAGAGTATAAGGAACTTGTGGGGGGAGATCTCGGTGACGAATGTAGTAGTGAATCTGACGAGAGCTGCCGCCGCCGCTTTGGGCTTGGTGCCAGTGGTGATGGAGTAGTGCATGAATGGTAAATGCGCTTTGGAGCTCGAATGACTTGGGTGTTTATGTGAGGAACCCCTGAGGGCTCAACCGTTCCAGCCAAGGCCTCTTGGATATCCTTGAGGCGCTTTTGGCTGGCGAGTGATCTCTGGGTTTGAGACTGAGAAGAGCACGGCTGAGACGCAACTGGCCTGGCGAGTGCATCTTGAATGGACTTGAGCCGCTGCTGGCTACCCTGCTGCGATCTCATCAGACTAATGCTGCATATGTAGTTGGGGGATGAGCAAGGCGCGTTGATGCACGTGGTCGCGTCTGAGCTAATGCCAGTCTCGTCCCGTCATGACGGTCATGTCTACACTCCATCTGCCGTGTCTTGTCAGCTGCACTCGCCGCCCTCCCCCACTGCAAAACACGCGTACTCAGCTACCCATCTGCATCAATGTCGACACACCAGGGGATCCGACCGTTCAAATCGGAGTAGGCTCGGTTAGCATCCTGGCCCATCTAAACGAGGAAGCGCCGCTCACCTCCATCATGTCTAGCTTTCCTATCGGTCTTCCAACAAGACCCTCAACAGCACCAACGTTTCGCCTTCCGCATCAATAAATTCTCCCATCGCCTTTAATATTCAGCCAATTTCACGAACCTCCCCACAACGAAATGCATACTGTCGCTACCACGACCACCATTTCTAGTACATTCTTGCTGGTGTTGCAGAGTCGCGCGCACGAACCCCAAGGTTGTAGAGGATGTTAAGAGGATGTCGACCTCAGTCCAACGTCAACCTCGAGCTTCAAACGGTCAACTCCCCAAGCCTCCACCTCCCACCTCTGGACTCGACTCTCCCCCGTCCTCAGACTCAGAACCTCCGCCGTCCTCTCCCCCAAACCGAGTTTCGGCTCCATCGTCAAGGAGGCCGTCCCCGAGGTTTACCCGCAAGTACTAGCCCTCCCAATCGCGTGCCATCCGCCCTTTCCTGCCATCGCACATCCCCAACAAGGATCAGCCGTCGCACAAATGATTCATTCCTATCGTGCAAACCACCTGCAGCCCTATCACCACCACCGCCACCAATTTCAGCGCGCCCTTGAGGAGCCACACACATGTACCAAACTGCAGAGGCCTTCCTCTTCCTCGACTGCAGCCGCCTATCTCTCACCGCCTCTATCTCCCTCCTCCCTCGTAGCATGTACGATTTGGCGCCCCCTCCGCCCCGGGTTTCGTCAACGAGGATTGTCTTTTACGCTCTCGACGCTTCTATTGGACAGATGCTCCCGCTCCGCATGGCCCAGCGACCACCTCGCCTTAGTCCTCGATCTGGATCAAAACTTTCGGTCTCTCGGGCCCTTCAGTCTTGCCAAAACGCACTAAGGAACAATCCCCCCACTGCATCGGATCGGATATCGGAAGCCGGCGTATCACACATATTCGACTCTGCCCAAATCAAGTTCTTTAGTAGGGCTGGGTTGAAAACTCAGATGTTAAAAACATCGGAGTTTTTCACAAGTTATTAACAAGTTATTAACTTTTTTAACATGGTGGGGGTAGATAGTGCCGTGTGAAGAATGTGAAAAATTTGTACATACCTCACGACGCCTCGCAAAGAATACTGCCATAAAATTCACCATCCTGCAATGCTATCCTCTGAGCAGAAGACAGAGCTTCTTGAGGCTCATCAAGAGTTCATCAAGACGAGTGCGGCAGAGCTTATCAACCTCCTCAACCTTGTCGAAAGTGTGATCCCGGACCAGGGTAGTCTGGAAAGGAAGGACTGGACCACACATATGGGTTGCTTATGCAATATTTGGGAGCGTCGCACTGAAGGGGAAGACATGCCATGGCCTGATGTATGTCTCATCTGATTGAGCCTTGTCCCATTTATTCATGCCGTCTACAGCCACCCTTAACAGATGATGAGATCAGTGTTACGGACTCTACGGTATGAGGACCACGTCATATCTTTTACTTATTGGCCCGACTTGGCGCCCTCTTACGAACTCACTATGTCTAATGTCTACTTTCGCAACCTTCGATTTCCAGTCTGACTCACAACATTACTTCGTCATTGTAAGGGCAACCACTTTCACTTTTCACTTTTCCTTTACTTTCTTCCTTTCCTTTCTATTCCACCATCTCCGACGTCCTCCGATTGTATCTGCTGTCTCCGCTGTCTCTGACATCTTATCTGCCTCTCCGCATCCGACGACTCCACCCCCATCCGCTACTCCGCACATCGGATCACAGGTACTATCATTCATCTTGTTTCCATTCATCCTTCATCGCTACTCCTGATCATTGCTCATCATTCATGTGTCTCGTTTTATCTCTTATTTCATATCTCATTTTACTATTTATCTTGCTAGCTTGCAGGGAAATCCTTAGAACTTTCTCTTTGGATCTCCCTTGCAAGGTGTGTGTTGTATTACTTATCAGACTGCTCAATCTAAACTTTGGATCTCCCTTGCAAGTATCTGAGTTTGAGTCTTGGATCGTAAGGTCGCCCTTACAGTAGAAAGTTCTCTTCTAATTGGACCGGGTCTGATTGCATCGTTGTCACAATTCCATGCTTCGGAGCAGCTTCGTCCGCGTCCGACTCCGATACATCTCACACCCCTTCCAGTTCTTCTAATTACCTCTCCGTAACTGGTGATTCTGCTCCGCGCATAGTAATGGACGACCCCAATCGCCTTGAACAGCTCGAGCACGAGTTCCAGGAACAACGTCAAACTCTTGCTGATATCTCGACTCAACTTGACCAACTCCTCGCCGCCTTCAACGCAATTCCTGCCCCAGCTCCGCCACCTATCCCAGCTGCTCCCGCACCCGCTATTATACCTGCTCCGCTCGCTCCAGCCAATCCGGGCGTGCGTCGAGCAAAACCTGCCAATCCGTCGGACTTCGATGGATCACGCGCAAATGGCTGGACCTTTCTAAACTCCTGTGAATTGTTTATGGGGCTGGTTCCAGAACAGTTCACAGACGACCACGCTAAAATTTATTGGGCCTTATCTTTCATGAAGAGTGGACGCACAGCACGCTTTGCGGATCGCATTATCCGACAGGAGCGGAGGACTGGTGCTCTGCCTTATCGGACTTGGTTGGACTTCCGTGCAGTCTTTACAGCGGAGTTCACTCCGAAGAATGAGGAACAGGATGCGAGACTGATCCTTGAAGGAGAATCCTATTATCAAGGTCAACGGGATGTCGAGACCTATATTGACGAGTTCAAAGACTACATTGACAAAGCGGGCTATCAGGAGGATACCAACATCATACTCAAATTCCGCCATGGTCTCCGTTCCGACATTCAGAACGAGATTGCCACCCTGACCCACGGATGGCCTGCGGATGACAAACCCGATGAGTGGTACTCTGCAGCACAAGTCAATGATGACAATAGGATTGCCAACAAAGCCTTCAAAGCCACTGCTCCGACCCGCACCTCCGCCTTCCGCAACATTGTCGGACCACAAGTACCTGGCACCTCAGTATTCCCTCGCCCCTACATTCCATTCACTCCGCGTACAACTCTGCTCACATCTGCATCTGCTCCGCTGACAAGGGACCCCAATGCAATGGACATTGATACTTCACACGTCAAAGGCAAGAATGCCAATGCATGCTTCAGATGTAACAAAATGGGTCACTTTAGTCGTGAATGCCCCCTTTGCTTCGACGTTCGCTTCATGACAACGGAGGAGCAGGATGAGTTTGTTATGGAACAACTTGTGGTCAAGGACGCAGCGGAAGGCAACTCCATTCTGCCCACAGAGTCTGCAGAGTCGGAGGAAGGACAGGAGGATTTTCCTCCCCACAGCGAGTGAACAGTGTGCCCTCGTTGTCTGCTAAAAATTGTTATGCTGCCTTATTTATGGAACAATATGATCCTATACCCTCCATCTCTAAGCCTGCAAACGATCCCATAGTTGCACCCAACTCCGCAAATCCCATCCACCTTTGCCTCTCTAAATGGGAGCGTCGGCTTCCAAAACAATATGTCCTCGCCTCCGCTCACTCCAACAATTCTATTGAACTAGACATAGTTCTTGAAACTACCGACACCAAAGACACACTATCACAAAAGGCCTTACTCGACAGCGGGGCAACAGGGTCGTTTATTGAATGCACTCTGGTTGAGAAACATCGACTCTCTACTCGAAAACTACAACGCACAATTCCGGTATACAACATCGACGGAACTCCAAATGAGGCCGGAGCAATAACAGAGGTGTTGGATGTAGTGCTCCGCTACCGGGATCACTCGGAACGGACCCAGCTTGCAGTCACAAGTTTGGGAAAACAAGAAATCATGTTAGGCTTCACTTGGCTCAAAGAACACAACTCCGAGGTAGATTGGACATCAGGGGAAGTGAAGATGAGCCGGTGTCCTGCACGATGTCGGACATGCCACCAGGAGGCAGCCCAAGAGCGGAAGGAGCGGAAGTTTGAACAAGTCTGCATCCGAGCCTGTTGGATGGGTTCCACTCTGACGTCCGGTCTAGAGGAGGAGGCTCCATGTGGCCCATGGGTGGAGGATGTCACAGAAGGAGAGGAACCGGAGGAGTTAGCGGAAGACGATGAGGAAGAGGATGAGTTTGAGGAGGGAGATCACCTTTTTGTCGGAACAGTACCTGCGGAGGTGGAGTTCATCCGCGCTTCATCCAATATCTCGCAACGTCTATCGGAGGCATTCCTCAGTAACCAAAAACCTAAATCTTTCCGCGACTCTGTACCGGACCACTTGTTTGACTTCGAAGACATATTCTCAAAGACCTCTTTTGACACCTTACCGGAAGAGCGGACTTGGGACCACGCCATTGAACTTGTTCCGGACGCCTCTCCGGCAGGTTGTAAGGTATATCCGCTTGCTCCGAACGAACAGAAGGAACTCGACGCGTTTTTGGAGGAAAACCTTGCAACTGGTCGAATCCGCCCTTCCAAGTCTCCGATGGCATCTCCGGTATTTTACATCAAGAAGAAGGATGGCTCCCTTCGTCTTGTACAAGACTACCGGTCACTCAACTCCAAAACTATCAAAAACAAGTATCCGCTTCCGCTCATATCCAAACTGATCAATAAACTTCAACGCGCTCAATACTTCACCAAGCTCGACATCCGCTGGGGCTACAACAATGTGCGGATAAAACCCGGAGACGAGTGGAAGGCTGCTTTTTGGACCAATTGCGGACTCTATGAACCATTGGTGATGTTTTTCGGTCTCACTAATAGTCCATCCACATTCCAGACTATGATGAATGAAATCTTTCAGGATCTTATCACTGAAGGTATAGTCTGTGTTTACCTCGACGACATACTCATCTTCACAGAGACCCTTGCGGAGCATCAGAGAGTCACACGGATCGTACTGGAACGACTTCGCGAACACAAACTCTATCTAAAACCAGAGAAATGCAAGTTTGAACAAACGCGCATTGAATACCTAGGCCTTATTATTGAACAAGGACATGTAGAGATGGATCCGGTGAGGGTAGCAGGGGTCGTGGAGTGGCCTGCTCCGACAAACATCTGAGAAGTACAGTCCTTTCTAGGATTCACTAACTTCTATCGCCGTTTTATTGAAGGGTTTTCGGACATCGCGCGCCCTCTTTTCGAGCTCACGAAGAAAGGGCATCTCTGGTCTTGGAAGGAGGGAGAAGTGTCCGCATTTGCGGAGTTGAAGCAGAGGATTACATCTGCTCTGATCCTGGTCTTAGCTGATCATGGAAAGGAGTGGCGGATAGAAGCGGATAGCTCGGACTTTGCAACCGGAGCAGTACTGTCCCAACCAACAGAGGACGGTAAGTGGCACCCTGTCGCATTCTATTCCAAAAGCCTTAGTCCGGTGGAACGCAACTACGAGATCTATGACAAGGAGATGTTGGCAGTGGTCCGCGCATTGGAGGAATGGAGGCACTTCCTTGAAGGAGCGGAGAAGACAGTGGAGATTTGGACGGACCACAAAAATCTTGAGTACTTCATGACAGCTCAAAAACTAAATCGACGACAGGCTAGATGGTCCTTATACCTCGCTTGTTTCGATTTCAAAATGCACCATTGACCTGGCAAGTCAATGGGCAAGTCCGACACTTTGTCCCGACGAGCGGACCACGGAGACGGATCACGGGACAATGAAAACATCATCCTTCTGCGACCAGAATTGTTTGCAGTGCGAGCAATGTGGGGGGTAACTGTTCAAGGGGAAGAACACGACGTCCTCCGCCAGGTCCGACAGGGAATCCGAGAGGGGTTACTGGAAGATAGTGTGGCGGAGGTTGTCAAATCCCTTCCGACCGTCGGAGCGGGGTCCGTCCATAGTGCGGAGTGGAGGCAAGCGGAAGGTTTGCTCTACTTCAGGGATCATATCTATGTTCCTAACAATTCCCAACTGCGTCATCGGATCCTCACACAACACCATGACACTCCAGTGGCCAGACATCCTGGACAGTGGAAAACCTTGGAACTGGTGTCACGCAATTACTGGTGGCCACACATGTCTCGTTTAATAGGTCAATATTGCAAGACATGCGACCCTTGCCTCCGCACCAAGGTCCGACGCACTCCGCCCTCCGGAGAGCTCAATCCGCTACCGGTCCCCACGGAGCGATGGCAAGTAACCAGTGTTGACTTCATTACTGAACTACCAGAAGCCCATGGCTACGACGCTATCATGGTCGTAGTGGACTCAGTAGGGAAGCGGGGACATTTCATCCCGATGCACTCCGACATCTCCGCACTTGGGACTGCACGCTCCTATGTTCAAAATGTCTGGAAACTCCATGGACTACCGGAGGCCATTGTCTCCGACCGAGGACCACAGTTTGTTGCCAAGTTCACGCACGAACTATACAGGCTGCTTAACATTAAGGTTGCTGCCTCGACAGCCTACCATCTGCAGTCGGACGGACAGACGGAGCGGGTCAATCAAGGATTGGAACAATACCTTCGCCTATTCGTCAATGAATATCAAGACGATTGGGATGAATGGCTTCCAATGGCTGAATTTGCATACAACAACCATGTTCACGCATCAACATGTCAAACTCCATTCTACATTGACACCGGCCGCCATCCGCGCATGGGATTCAAACCTTGCGAGAAGCGGACGGAGATCGAGGCGGTAGCGGATTTCAGCCAGCGGATGAAGTCCACTCTAGAGGAGGCTCACGCAGCACTGACAAAGGCAAAAGATGACATGGCGCAATACTACAACCAGCATCGGAGCACCACTCTGACATTCCGCCCAGGGGACAAGGTCTTTTTAGACTCATCAGAACTCAAAACCACCCGACCCACCAAAAAACTTGCACATCAATACATAGGCCCTTTTCCAGTGGTCCGACCTGTCGGAACACATGCCTACAAACTTTGCCTTCCCCCTTCCATGTCCTGCATTCACCCAGTATTCCATGTCGTCAAACTTTCACTAGTTTCCGACGACCCTTTCCGACACCAAGTCTGCTCTCCTCCGCCTCCGACGGTAGTCGGAGAAGAATTAGAGTACAATGTTGAAAACCTCTTGGACAGCCAACTGCATCAAGGCAAGCTTCAATTCTTGGTCAAATGGAAGGGATATGGCTACGAAGAGAATTCCTGGGAAGCAGAAGACAATGTCCACACTCCGCGCCTAGTCCACAACTTCTACCGACGTCATCCGGGAGCTCTGTGGCGGATCACCGCCGCGATATTCGACTCGTTTTGCCTGACACGTCGAGATGCCGTGCCTTGAAGGGGGGGTGATGTAAGGGCAACCACTTTCACTTTTCACTTTTCCTTTACTTTCTTCCTTTCCTTTCTATTCCACCATCTCTGACGTTCTCCGATCGTATCTGCTGTCTCCACTGTCTCTGACATCTTATCCGCCTCTCCGCATCCAACGACTCCGCCCCCATCCGCTACTCCGCACATCGGATCACAGGTACTATCATTCATCTTGTTTCCATTCATCCTTCATCGCTACTCCCGATCATTGCTCATCATTCATGTGTCTCGTTTTATCTCTTATTTCATATCTCATTTTACTATTTATCTTGCTAGCTTGCAGGGAAATCCTTAGAACTTTCTCTTTGGATCTCCCTTGCAAGGTGTGTGTTGTATTACTTATCAGACTGCTCAATCTAAACTTTGGATCTCCCTTGCAAGTATCTGAGTTTGAGTCTTGGATCGTAAGGTTGCCCTTACAGTCATCCCCTTTAGTATACTTTGCTCCCGCGCTGACTCACTTTCCGCAGTCAGCTTACTCACTGTACATAGCCTTCCGCAGTCGCCTTACTCATGTGCACTGCCTTCCGCAGTACTGACTCATCCGCTACCGCCTATAGTCAGTACCTATATAAACCTCTTGTACTATAGTAGATTCCTTAGATTTAGCAATCACTTTGCTCTTCGCCTTTCCACTTTCCTGCATACTCTGCCCGAACCTTGGAACAGTTTGTTAAGCATAACAAGTTGCTAAATCTCGTTAGGTTCGCCCAGAGCGAAGAGAGCAACTACCAGACGAGTCAAGACGTCGCGCTTCTTTGAAGACTTCACCAGTAACCCATTCAGCATGCCAGAAGCCCGACAGGAGGAGCTAAGTCCTCAAGACAGTATCGATTTTACACTCATCCAGCAGTACATCGAATCGGAGATCCGTCACATCCTGCAGCAGGTGCTTGATGAAGAACTAGACAATGACGAGCATCGCCCCCACGGCGAGATAGCAGAGAGCATCCATCTTGCTCGGCAACACCAGATCGCGCGTTACAACGCCTGACAGAACGAACTCAAAAGCTTTTGCGTTCAAGAAGGACCTCAGACAGGTCGGATCACAGAGATCAGAGAGTTTATCGGTGTCCAGACAACCATTATCAGAAGATTGATTAGGACGCTCACATCGAGACGTCCCAGAGCCACATCATCATGTCAAATCTTGGTGAAGAAACTGGGAAATACATCCTAGAGAAGAACATCAACCGCAGAATCTCTGAACAAACGGCTAGTGATGGCAAGATGTACACCGATTACACAAAGGAGATCCAAAACAAGGGACAACAGATGGAAGGACACGCACTGTCATCCGAGGTGGCGGCGACATGCGCACCGGATCAGGTACCACTTATGGTGGTCAGGGCAAGGCCATGGAGATGACAAAGCAGGAGTAGCCCGTTGCTACAACTGTCAACGCTTCGGTCATCTGGCTAAAGACTGTAGCGCTCCAAAGAAGAAAGATGGTCGCAAGTGTTTCAACTGTGACCAAGAAGGCCATATCGCGCGCAACTGCCGCAAGCCAAAGAAGAACTCCAGAAGGGTTAGGAAGGTGTCCGAGGAAGATGCCGAGAATGATGAAACAACAATCTTAGAAGCCGATGAGAAGGATTTTCCCGAAGGGTCCGATTAAACGACGCTAAGTCGCGACCCTTATCTATTAAACGGACTTGCTTGCCTTGTATGACTGCAGACAATAGAACCTATGTCATCCCTGCCAAGCGAGCCGCTGCGTCGACTAAGATTGTGAAGGGAGATAAACCTCCGAAAAGACGAGAGATCAGGCTGTTAGCTCAGCTCAAAACACGACAAGGACCAAAGGTTATCCGACCTGAGGTTGACAGCGGATGTGAGCGCACATGCATCCATCCCAGAATAGTACGCGAACAGAACCTCCCCATGCGAGGAATACCGCCCATAGCAATTCTAAATGCGGATGGATCACCAAATCAACAACAGAAAGCGAGCCAACTTGCCGAAGTCAAACTGGATTTGGGAGAACATCAGGAAACCATGGAAGCAATGGTACTGGACATTGGAAGAATGGACATGCTCTTGGGACATGACTGGTTGGTACACCACAACCCCACAATCAATTGGACAACCAGCACGGTAACATTTAACTGGTGCCCAACAACATGTCGAACCAAACACTCAGATTTCAGGATTAACCTCAATGGTCACAAACACCGGGTTCGCATGGTTGAGGTGCGCGACAAAGATGCACCCAAAAAGTCGGATCAAAAATGGAAGCCTGGAGACCCTATTTTGGAAGCTGTCACTCCCACACCACCTCCCACAACCAAACGACCCTCATATGTTGAACGATTTGCTCATCTCTTCAAGAAGGAGAACTTTGATAAGATCCCAAAGGAGAGGGAATGGGACCATGGTATCGAACTTACACCGGACGCACCAAAGGAACTAGGGGGAAATACATATCCTATGACACAAAAGGAACAAGAGGAATTGGACGCATTCATTGATGAGGGCCTAGCAACAGGAAAGATCCACCCATCCAAATCCCCGTATGCCTCCCCTTGCTTCTTCATCAACAAGAAGGATGGCTCCAAACGATTGGTACAAGATTACTGCATGGTCAATAAATTCACGGTCAAAGACAAGTTCACACTCCCACGAATATCCGATCTCTTGGACGTGCTGAAAGATGCAGTCTACTTCAATAAAATGGACATCATGTGGGGCTATAACAACATCCAGATGAAGGAGGGCGATGAATGGAAAGCTGCCTTCCTCACCAGTCGAGGATTGTTCGAACCATTGGTCATGTTTTTTGGTCTTTGCAACTCCCCGGGAACATTCTCTTGAATGATGGCTAGTCTATTCCGGGACCAGATCCGCTGACGTATCTGGGTGATCTACATGGATGACATTGTGGTTATTGGTAAAACCAAGGAAGAACTCGCGTGAAACACCAAAGAAATTCTACAGATCCTATCGGACAATGATTTGTTCCTAAAGGAGAAGAAGTGTTTATGGGAAGTAACGAAATGTCCTATATTGGGATATATGGTTGGTGAGGGACGTGTCAAGATGGAAACTGAGAAGGTGGATACAATCCAAAACTGGCGAGCACCCACATCAAAAAAGGAAGTTCAGAAGTTCCTTGGATTTGCCAACTTCTATCGACGTTTTATTGAAGGGTACTCAAACATTGCGAAACCTCTCACTGCGCTCACAGGCAGTACAGCATTTACTTGGGGACCAACAGAGCAACAAGCTTTTGAAGGTCTCATACGGGCAATTACATCGGCACCAGTCTTGGCATTACCGAAACCAGAGGGACAGTTCAGGGTTGAAACCGATGCATTGGGCTATGCAATTGGAGCAGTACTCTCTCAGAAGCAAGACGACAAATGGCACCCCATCGCGTTCTTGTCGCAGACCATGTCCACAGCCGAACAGAATTACAAGATATATGACAAGGAACTCCTGGCGGTCATGGAAGCATTAAAAGATTGGAGGCACTATCTGCTCGAAGCCAGGGAGTGTTTCGAAATCTTGACCGATCACAAGAACCTGGAATATTTCCGTCGTCCTCAGGACCTGAATCAACGACAGCGACGCTGGAAAATGAAGTTACAAGACTATGACTTCAAATTACGGCATGTGCCAGGCAAGACCAATGCGAAAGCAGACATCCTGTCACGCTTACCCTGGTATGAAGCGGAACTTGAACCACAGGACAGTGACCAAATGCTCAAGGAGGGACTATTCTTGAAACAGTTGGAATCAGAAGATGTGGTACAAATGGAGATGTTCACAGAGGAACAATTCTTTGAAGGGGGTGAAACATCTGATTCCATCAAAATTGGAAACGTCACGACCATCGAAAATCCATGGATCGCACGCATCAAGGGTTCAAACCGCATGGAGACAGAAGTAGCCCAGGGCCTAAAAAAGAATCCTCATTGGTATCAACAGGAGAATGGGATCACCTATGCAGGAGAATGAGTCTATGTTCCGCCAGATCCACAATTACGACAAGAATTGATGTTCGAGTCACACGATGCAGCAGTGGCTGGGCATCCAGGACAGTACCGGACACATGAACTCCTCACTCGCACCTACTGGTGGCCTACCATACTGCATGATGTGAAGAAGTATGTGAAGGGTTGCGACACTTGTCAACGCAACAAGATTAACTGACAAAAGCGACATGCTCCGCTACATCCCCATGCAGCACCAAGTCACCCATGGGAAGACATAGGAATTGACGTTGTGGGACCGATACCAGAATCTGATGGAAAAAACGCAATTCTGGTAATCACGGATAGACATTCGAAGATGGTTCACCTTATTCCGACAACCGTGGAACTATCAGCTGAAGGATTAGCCAAGATCTATCGGGATCAGATATGGAAGCTTCATGGGATCCCCAAGAAGATCATCAGCGATAGGGGACCGCAGTTCGCCGTGAAGTTCATGGAGATACTCTGCCGCATGCTAGGGATCAAGAGGAACCTGTCCACCGCATACCACCCACAGACTGACGGACAAGCTGAGCGATCGCATCAGGAAATGGAAGCATTCTTACGGAACTTTGTCAACCATCTACAGGATGATTGGGCTGAATGGATCACAATCGCAGAGTTCCAGTACAATGACAAAGAACATCAGGCGACGAAGCACACCCCATTCTACCTCAACTACGGTTTACATCCGTGGAAGGGAGAGCTCGTGTTAGAAGATACCAATCCGGCTGCCAACGACTTCTTGAAAAAACTCAAACAGGCACAAGAAGAAGCCAATGCAGTGCTGAAACAAGCACAGGATCAGATGAAGAAGACAGTTGACACATGGCAAAGTCCATCTTGGGACTACCGCATCGGAGACAAGGTGTGGCTGGAAGGGACTAACATCAGGACCGATTGCCCCTCAAAGAAACATGATGCACTCCGACATGGACCATTCAGAGTCCTAGAAAAGAAAGGAGCTAGCGCGTACCTTCTTGATCTTCTGAAGACTTGGAAGATGATTCACCCTGTGTTCAACGAGACCCTGTTGTCACCATATGAAACTCCGAAGTATGCCATCCAGAAAAAGAAACCAGCCCCTGATCCGATCATCGTTGAAGGACAAGAAGAGTACCATGTGTCTACGATCCTAGACTCTCGAAAGTTCCGTGGAAAGATCCAGTACCTCGTCCAGTGGGAAGGATATGGTCCAGAAGAAAACACATGGGAACCTCGAGCTAATGTTCAGAATGCTCAAGATTTGATCCGTGATTTCCATCGGCAGAACCTGTCTCGTCCACGATAAAAGACAGCTCTCAGAATCCATGACAAGTATCGACCTCATCAGTCAACCACACACCGAGTTCTCCGCTCTAGTCCTTTTCCCTGCCCAATATAGCCTCCCCCTTCTTCTTCTATCTCTCAACCATCCTCGCCGCCATGTCCAACACCACCGTTACCTCCACCTCCACCACCGACATCAACCCCACCATCGCCGCCCTCATGAACGAAGCACTCTCCATGAGAGACCAAATCCATGCTCTCAAAACTTCCCTTGCCGACCTCCTCCATCGCCAGATGCATATCCGGCTTCACTCGCTGTCCAACCTACCCGTCGCCCTGAGTCCTGAGGAAAAACAAATTCTCGGAAATTACACCAGCACCCTCGTAATCGAGAATCGACGTATTCCGCTGGCTATCAAAGGCCTCGAACTCGCCGTAGCCATCAACAAGGAGTTGATATATGATTGGAGCCTCAAGGAAAGTCCAAACTGGTCCGATCCTGGCAACAACGAGGGATGGGGACAGTGACTCTGTGAGGACACAGAGCTTGGAGAGGGGAACATGTTACGGACTCTACGGTATGAGGACCACATCATATCTTTTACTTATCGGCCCGACTCGGCGCCCTCTTACAAGCTTACTATGTCTAATGTCTACTTTCGCAACCTTCGATTTCCAGTCTGACTCATTACATTACTTCGTCATCCCCTTTAGTATACTTCGCTCCCGCGCTGACTCGCTTTCCGCAGTCAGCTTACTCACTGTACATAGCCTTCCGCAGTACTGACTCATCCGCTACCGCCTATAGTCAGTACCTATATAAACCTCTTGTACTATAGTAGATTCCTTAGATTTAGCAATCACTTTGCTCTTCGCCTTTCCACTTTCCTGCATACTCTGCCCGAACCTTGGAACGGTTTGTTAAGCATAACATCCTGTCTTTTTCCAGACCCACTGCTTCCCATCTGACTCAGATCTGTTGATTTTTGACTGATCTGATCAAACAACCCTCTTCCAGTCCTCCACAGTCCACTCCTTGTACTTTAGAGCAAAGGCCAATCATTGCTTGTAATGTGTCAATTTGAAGTATGGTTTTTTCTTCTTTGTTACTGCCTTGAACTCATTCCTTTTGAGAAATTTTCTGATGGTTCATGAGAAGACAGGGGTGAGAATGATGGTATTGATGTGGTTGGTGGCCTCCACAGTATTGGCAGCCTTGCCAGTTGTAATTTGTTGAATAACTGCATGATAAGCAGTAGTGAAAACTTGGAAGCAAGGTCCTGGAGCACTCTGGATACAGTAGGCTGACTGATACTCAGGCTAGATGCAACAGAACAGGTGGAATAACTATTGGCGGCCAGAGAAAGGATGTTTTCATTCTGAGAAGAGGAGAAACTTTAACTGCAATTAACCAGTTAAAAAAAACAACAAGTTTTCAAAGTTTTAACCTTGACTTCAATTAACTTAACTGCAATTAACTGGTTAATTGTTTTAACTGCACATATTTTCACTCATTTTATTGGTTTATTGTATTCCTAGAGTGATAATAACTGTTTGAAACAATGTTTCAATCATTATTACATTGCAAATTATCTGATTTGAAGACTTTTCTAACATTTTACAACAATTCAGACCTCATTTCTTTAACCTGACATTAACTGGTTAAAATTTTTTTCCAAATTGGCTTAACTTAATTTTAACTGCAGTTAATTGTGGTTAAAGTTAATTGCAGTTAAGTTAAATCAGTTAAAGTTAAGTTAAGTTAAGGTTAATTCGAAGTTATATAACTTGACTTTAAAACACTAATCATTGTTGAGGGATCCTCAGAATGGTTTGGGCAACTTGTTTGACAGTTGAACAAAGTACTACAATGAAACTACATATTTTTCAGCCCATCTGCACCAAAGCATTGGATCTGCAAGGCAGCAAGCACCAACTGACATCACAGAAATTCATCATTAGCTACAGTTGTTCCTTGTTTTTCAATTCAGTGTCATATTATTCACAGAAAAATAAATGTTCATGAGAATGACATACCATAATAGAAAGGAGGAGGAGGGTGTTTTCAGACCTTGAAAAATAAATTCCAACATGTGGTCTCTCAGCTTAATCCTGCCACCCCCCAGGCTCCTGAGCCATCTGCTCGAGGGGGAGAAAGAATGTGCCATATCTTATCTGAGTATGACTAATTTATTTGTTCATACAAATACTTATGTGTACAAACAAAACTGAACATCCAACCTCCCCCATGAGCAGCTGGCAAACTTGTCAATCACATGACCTTTGAACATCACAGAAAACAATGCAAACCTCTCCAACATGGTAAACCTATCCAAGGGCTTATTCTTTTTTTCACATAACTCAATAAAGTAGTCATTTGATTCAACATCACTGGTGAGTGGGCCACTGCGGAGCATGGCAATATCCGAGTTCAAAGAGTGATGAGCAATCAGTACTTGCAGAGAATACACTGACATAGTGGGCTGAGGAATGTATTTTGACTGACTACATCATCTAAGTTTGAAGTGACTCAGGTGACCAACAAGGAGGCAATATGGAGTGATGAAAACTAGCCAAAGACCACTAGTTCAACCCCAATTCAAAAGATTAGAATCAAGCGGAACAATGAGTGCACTACTCACGACAGCCAAAATCATATCTGGAGAGTGTCCCATCTACATCAGCAGACCCAGATGTTTGGCTGTAGCAAACTGTAGTAAATACTGTGATGCTGTAGTCACATGTAGCACTGTAGCATCCCATAGTGCCATAGTACTGTAGCAGTGCATTAGCATTATAAAGAGCTGTAGTGAGATGTAGTGATGCAGCATGATGTAGTGCTCAACAGTATATGTAGTAGTATTATAATGTATCTCACAAATTCCTTGAAGTCACATAAAAATGTCTCTTGTAGCATGACCATTGACAAGTTATAATTCAGGGTGAGGGAAACAAAGAAAAACCATGTAATATGATAGTATTTTAAGCCCCTGGCATCCCTCGCCCATGTGTCATCAGTCTCATCCCAAAGTTTCGCCATGTATCATCCCTCACATCTTGCTAGGTGGTGTCTTGCATGTTCCCACTGCCTGCATGTCATTCCTCTCATCTCTCTTATCATGTGTCGTCCCGCGTGTCATGCCTCCCACTGTTCTTGGGTGTCTCTCATGGTTCTCACATCGTGCTAGGGCTCCGCCCACCTGTCATCCCTTTTGCCCTCTTGTTATGTGTTGTTCCTCTCTTCCCTCTCACCATGTGTTGTCCCTCGTGTTGTGCCTCCATTCTCATGCCTCCCACCATTCTCACAGCTTCTATGTTGTAGTTCATGTGTCTCCCGCCGTTATTGTGTCTTGCCCTCCCACCTTCCACCATTTGTGTGTCCTCCCACCTGCTGTTCTTGCACATCTTGTGAGTGGTCTGATGTGGTGTGGATGGCATGGTACTTACCTAATGTGGATGGCCTGCATGTCAATGGGGGGAGGAGGGAGAGGTGATGGGGGGAGGAGGGAGAAGTGATGGGGGACAAAATGTGGACTTGTGTGACCTTTGTTCCCACTGTGGGTCCATCGGAACTTGCCAACCCCAGCAATGGCCAAAAGTTGAACAATAACCAAAGTCACATTTCTTCTCCCATCACCTCCCTCCCCCCTTCCCCCATCACCACTCCCTCTTCTCCCCTGCGCTCCCATCATCTCTCCCTCCTCCTTTGTCAATGCCTTGTCCCTCTGTTGACACAAGGGCCACACAGGCCTGCTATAGGTAAGCAGCGTGCCATGCACATTATAACAGACCACTCTGTTAAGTAGGTGAAAAGTTGGAGCTTTGTCGGAGTCTGTCGGAGGTCGGACATAGGACTGAGACCAGAGTGGAACTCCGGAAATGCAGAGGAACAACAAAGGGGAGGGACGTGGCTTCAATGTATGTGTTGCACCGCCGTTTGTTGGATAAGATGTCCCAATTTCAGGAGGTCGGAGGAGAGGTCAGAGGTGCAGAGGTCCTCAGAGAGATCTCGGTGAGAGACACGCTGATGTGGAAGTGGTCGGACGACGTCGGAGTTGTGACTCGGACACAGTACTGAGCTTGTCAAAGGGTAACAATGGAGGAGGAACAGAAGATGATGATGTCGTCGGCGTATTGTGCCACGGCGAGGATCTCTGGCATGAACTGAGAGTAGAGGAGTGAACTTGGTTGATATTCGAACTGAGGAACTACAGGTATGGTATGAGCTTAAATATCTAGATGTGATTACTTTACGGAGATGGTTGGAGTAGGTCCAGAGTTGTGGCATAAGTTGCCAGCGACTGTATCAAACATCGGAGATGTCAGTCAACTGACCATGCGGAAAAGGCGATGCATAAGTAAATGGGAATATGAATATGAAATGCAAGATGGGAATGTGCGGAGATGGGGAGGTAATGGAAGTCCGGAATGTCAGAGGATGATCGGAGTGGATCGGAGACTTGGAGACGGATATAACACACTCATGAAATGCCTGAGAATGAAAGGCGGGAGGGCACGACACGAGAACAGTGGGAAGCATGCGAGACTGGTGGGAGGCATGACATGGAGGATGACACATGGCAAGAGGGACAATGGATGGGCAGAGCCCTAGCACAACATGAGAACCACGAGAGCCACCTGAGAACAGTGGGAGGCACCACGCATGACAAGAGGCACAACATGCGGGATGACACAAGGGACGACACATGGGGCTTGGGAACACATGAGATGCAAGGGACAACATGTGGCATAACTTTGGGATGAGACAGATGCAAGGGATGCCAGGGGCTTAGAATACTATTATCGTACATGGTTTCTCTTTGTTTCCCTTACCCTGAATTATAATTTGTCAATGGTCATGTTACGAGAGATGTTTTTATATCACTTCAAGAAATTTGTGTGATACATTATAATACTACATGTACTGTTGAGTAACTACATCATGCTGCAGAGTGTAGGTGTTACAACAGAGTGCTACAAAATGTGTGGGTGTCACTACAGAGTGCTACACATCAAATATACCCTCACTACAGCACTACATAGCACTGTGTAGCAAGGTCACACTTTGCTGATGTACATGAAAATTTGTGATTGTCTCTGTTTATATTTATATATAACAGGCAACAATACTTTGTTTACCCTTTGTTTACAGAAAAAGTTTGGCATTGCGAATTAAAGACAGGGAGTGCCAGATAATTTGTCACATGGATCAGGATATCATTTTATAGTGTATTTCTCCAATTTATTGACTTCTTATTGCTCACAGTATTTCAGTAGCCATTGTCTATCTGATTTCAACAGGATGCTTGACCAATCTAGTAATCATACATCAACCAGAACACTCAACTAACCTAAATCTGGGAGTAGGATGGAACTGCTACCAAGATTGAATAAAGGTGCTGACTATGCTGAGTTGATCAAGTGCAGGAAACATGTCACCTAGATAGCACAGGAGTACTGAGGAGTCATCTACTAAGTCAAATGAGAGATCTGCTTGTTGGATCAGCATACGATTACATCAATGCTGGAGGTGATCACAGTGGATGGGTCGTCTTGCAGTCCTAGTAGTTACTCTATGCTACACGCTACTAATCGTGTATCTACGATAGAGGGGGAACCTTACTACTAACCTTGGGAGGTGTTTGCAAGGTGGAGGTTACTCAGTAAGAGTGTTATATTGCACAGTGAATAAGGACAGTCTTATATACTAGTCTTACTTATTTGTACATTATTTGTATGTCATGGGATTGGGCACATGACACTATAGATGAAATATCTATAGGAGTGGAATTCATTCAACACTGCTGACAACAATATCACCAGATGGACTGTGAAGGCTCAGAACATGGATATCCAATAAGTAATAAATATCCAAGGCACTAAAAACATGGATAGACGTGGCAATTTGGGCAGGATGTTGATGATTCAATCAAAGGAAGATTGCAGTTGTGGGGTCCCATAATGCAGGTTCAGACTCCACCAGTGACAATAGATTGAGTGACAAAAAGGGCACTCTAACTATAGGTGGAGTGCATGTGGAGAAATTAATTCAATTAATTCAAGATGACAAGAGTACTTCATAATTATTATCTATACCTGTGGGCTAACTTTTTAAAGCCAAGTACTGATGAAAAATATACTGAATGATAAGAAATTGAGACTTGAGAGTGTGATTCACTGACAGCTGAAATTATCAGTATCTGGAAAACATGAACAGGCAATTTGCAGGCAATGTTCTGAGAAAAGAAAAAAAAATCCATTTATCTTTGAAAACTGGTGGGCCTGGCTGCCAATGTATTTTACTGCTTGATAGCTAAATTATGAGTCCTAATATGTAACTGTCCTCACCAACCTCGCCGACAACTAACTCTGTTCCTCCCAGTGCATGAAGGGGGACGCGACATGGCTGTTGGGTGTGAGGGACGGCTGTTGGGCATGAAGTATGGCTGTTCAGCGTGAGGTACGGCCACTGTGCATGAAGATACAGCTGTTGGGCACGAAGGGGCACAAGACGCAGCCGTTGGGCGTGAAGGACAGCTGTTAAGTGTGAAGTATAGCCATTGGGCACAAAGCTATGGCCGTTGGGCACAAAGGGGGACGAGACTGCAGCAGTTGGAGTTTGGCTGCATCCTCACGTGGCCTGCAAACTGGTCGGCCGCCTTTCCCTGTGTCACAACTGTCCTCCATTCCCAGGAGGACATCCTTGGTGCTTCAGAGGGTTGTTGGTGGTTGCTATCAGCAGCATTGTCGACGTTGATGGGCATGAGTCGGAATTTGGTTCGTTGTTTGGCTGAGTTATCTCATGGACAAAAAAGTTAAGTATTTCAAACTTTTGGCATGTTGAGCTGAATGGCATGTGCTGGGTGACATATTCATATTCATACTCTGAAGTGAGCACAATAGATTGAGCGACGCAAAGTTCGGCGCCTTCAACTGAAAGGCACATGACAAGCAATTCAGACTCCGATAGATTGAGCAACGAAAAATCTGGCAGGCACAGTCTGGAAAGACCAAGTTCTCGTATGTTGAACGAATTCCACTCCTATAGATATTTCATCTATAGTGTCATGTGCTCAATCCCATGATGTACAAATAATGTACAAATAAGTAGACTAGTATATAAGACTGTCCTTATTCTCTGTGCAATATAACACTCTTACCGAGTAACCCCCCATCTTGCAAACACCTCACAAGGTTAGTAGTAAGGTTCCCCCTCTATCATAGATACATGATCTGTAGCGCATAGCATAGAGTACTACTGGACTGCATGACGACCCATCCACTGTGATCACCTCCAGTGTTGATGAGATCGTATGCTGTTTGTTCCAACAGGTTATGAGCCCTGAGACTCGCCATTGCACTCGTCGCTGGCAGTCTTAGTAGACTCAATGCTGCTACATCGCGAACACAATAGATCAAGTGCACCTTGATCTGTACATACAACATTAATGATTATGTGGATGCTTAATCCCACATCATTGTGTAGCATGATGAGCTAGCAGATCCAGGTGATAACACCCCGATGATTGCAATGCCCATCCATACATGTGTCTACCAGTTAACTCTGTGTACGGCGTTAAACGTGGAATAGGGGTCTGATGGACCCTAGTGGAGTAAAACACATGTTGCTGTGTCCCTGTTTCATCTAAGATCCAGTGATTTGACATGTGACTGACACATTCTATTTCCAGTCTTTTGCACTCTCACCCTTCACATCAAATCATATCTTCTTTTGATTACAAATCATATCTTCTTTTGATTACAAATCCGCTGTCGTCAAGATGACTGGCTCTAACTGGAAGGAGTGGAGCGATAAGATGACAGGGTTTTTACAGTTTGAAGGGACCTGGATGCTTGTATCCGGGGATTGGCCACAACTCTCTGTGTTGACATCCACTTCTAAAGCAGAAGACAAGAAAGAGCTCCACGAGTGGAAAGAAAGAGACTTGAAAGCACGTGGTGCAATTGTCTTATCTCTGGTGGAATCTGTAAAGCATGAGGTTACAGCATTCCAGACTTCGAAAGAGGTTTGGGATCAGCTGAAAACTCCCTTTGAGAACAAAGGCCCCAACGAGATGTTCAAGGACTTCACCTTGACTCTCAATTGGCACCTGTCTGGTGGTGACCCCTGTCTGGAATTCTCTAAATTCCGTGATCTTTTGGCACACCTCGACGGGCACAAGATCCCCTTCACTCCTAAATTGCAAGGGATGCTTGCTGTGCACCGTCTACCTCCCAAATGGAAAAATCTTGGTTCACATCTGGCTAAAGAATGGAAGTTGGACACTTTCAAACTTACCAATGTTGAAGAGATTGTAACTATGGAGTACATGCACATACAAGCCAAAGCACAACTTCTGACTGCCAACAAGATCTCTGCTGTCAAGTGGAAAGGACAGGAACCTCACTGGCACAATGGTCCAGGACCTGCTGATGCTTCTGGGTCAAAGCAAAATTCCGGCAAAACTCATCAACAGAACAAAGGAAAAGGAAAGGCAAAGGAGACACCGTCGAACAACTCCGGTGATCAAAATAAGAAGCAGCTGTTCATACCCAAAAAGGAAGGGTCACGGAGTTGGAAAAAGGCCCAGCATGCCCAAGAAGCTGCTGCAGGCAACACCGCTGGCTGCTCTCATGTTGCCTCGTTGGCAATAACTATGAATCTGCCGACACCTTCTTTCACCACTGTCACAGGCTCAAGACACATTATTTCCCCCCAACAATCCTCTACTCCAATGACTGACCCTCGTTGTCATCCTCCTCTCAAATCATGATTGACATCAAGTCCCGCTGAACATATCATGACTGCAGGTGCAAGAGAGCTTCTCAATCGCATGACAAACACATCTGCACAGCGTTTCACAGGTGCTCTGGTAAATCAACCATCAATGTACCCTGAGATGCAGGCAGCACACGATGTTGTCACATCTCTTGGCATTGTGGGAACATCCCAGACCCTCCAAAATGTCAACAATGTCAAATACCCCGAAAACATTCTGGGGATATATTCGACCCCTAACAATGAGGTAAAGGACGAAGCTTCCCTGTTCCTGATGGAACACCAAGATTATGATGCCGATACGGTGATGGATTTTGATGAGGAATACAAGTATGACAAAGATGAACCTGGACCGTTCAAGCAGACACATTCCAGTTGGGCAGATGACATTGACGACAAGCTTTTTGGAGGATCATCATGCGACGACCCGAGATACGTTCTTTCACAAGTTTCACACAAGCACACAATGACAGAAGAACACACCCAGATTTGTGATGAGTCACTAGAACTGGGTCGTAATTATTTAAAATCACCTGTTGTTGCTGCCTCCTTCATGGAGGAAATATATGATTATTTTGCCTCATGTTCAAAATGTAAGAACAAATCCAAAGATACTAATGACACCAAGTAGATCATGGATTCCGGCACTAGTATGCACTTCACTGCAGAGATGAGTGACTTTGCAACATACAAAGAAGAGAAATCAATCTGTACTGCCCAAACTGCGGGCAAAGCAAAGATCTCTATAAAAGGAAGAGGGACCATGTTCATCACTCATATGATACCATTGCATCAAGGAAAGCCAAGAAGTCTAACAACTCAGCTTTATCCAGTTTTACACATCCCGGAGCTTTCCACTCACCTCATGTCAATGGGCAAAATTCTTCAAGAATCTGGATTGAATGTCGCTGGCTCAGCTGACAATCTTAGTTTCTTCAAGGAGGGAAAGTGTGTACTAAGATGTGAACCTCATTCTCCCAGTTCAACAATATACTGGGTAAATACATGTGTTGAACAAATCATGCAGCTAAATGCTAGAAATATTGATGTCTATAAAGCCGATTACAGCATTTGGCATCAGCAGTTTGCACATCCTGGTAAAGATGTCCTAAAAAAGGCACCTGACATATGTGATGGATTCCCAAGGGACATCCAATTTCTGTTATGATCGTATTTTCACTTTTCACTTTATCTTATCTTATCTCGATCTTATCTTATCTACATCATATCGTACATGAGGACATCTTATCATTATCACGCAGCATGATGCTGCCACAATGCAGCCTCATGGAATTTACATATATAAGTAGGGTACTTTCACTTGTATTCGATAGCTTGTTCTCTTGAGATTCCTGCTGGGTCTCTTGGCAATACAGTTCTCTTATCATCTTTCCACTTCGTTCCTAAGTTTGGGCTCGCGACATCGTTTTTTTTTTGACTTAGCGTCGCCTCAACAGAAGAACAAGCTCTTTCTACTCGCCCGCCCAAACACACACTTCCCACTCCATCATCACTATCCCCGCCGTTTCGCACTTTTTGCGTTAAAAGTCGCACTTCGTTATTACATGCAGACCCTAGCGTTAAGGGGGATCTCCCGGACTTCAGGGATAAGAAGAGAAACGCTTGGTGCACCCACTATATCTAGTGTTGCCATTTGAGACACATAGGGAAACGTTGAGCCCGTCCTGTGTCGAGGTGACCAAAGGCCGACGCAACTAACCTTTGGGAAAGCTGCTGGCGTGTGTGACGGTTGGAGAGAGCAGACCGTACACGTCTAGATCACAAAAGGTGTTCCAACCCCCGACCCTATTTCAGGATATCGACCAGTCCAGCACGTGTAGGGGATCTGACCGCGTGGACTTCATTTTTCCTAGATCTTCCTTTGCTCGGGTAAATCGGCTACCTGGGTAAACAGATTGCTCTTTGGTTTTTTTCTTTTAGATTTTTTCTTGCCTAAGTGTTAGAACAGGGTCGCGCGCCCGACGCAAGGTACTACTGTTCAAAAAAAAAAAACAACCACTCCCCCTCATCACACCATCATGGCCGAAGGCACCAACACCCAATTCGACGAAGAATTTGAACAACACCACGCACCATCACCCTTACCTCCGATACCACTGTTCAATCACCCCCCCCACAAAACAACAATTGTGGAAGGAAATTAGAAGTCGCCGCGGATCCCGGCAAATACAATGGATCCAAAGCAACATTCACAGTATGGTGGACTAAGATGCTCGCATGGCTCAGGGTCAACCGAGAGCTATTCAATGGAGAAGAAGAAGAAGTGTGCCTTGCAGTGTGGTCGCGATTGGACGGTCCCACGGCAGGAGTTTACGGGGAAACCCGTTTGAATCAATGTATGGAATCAGAAGACTGGCCAACGTACCGAGAGCTAGTCGGTGAAATCACAAGAAGGTTTCGTCCCACCACTGAGATCGAATGGGCCCAATCCAAAATCGAGAGCTTTAAGCAAGGTTCAATGAAGACCGATGATTGGATTACGCAATTCGGGACCCTGGTGATCAAGGGCAAGATTGAGGAAAGGCACGGTGTAACCCTTTTGGAAAGGAACACCACGGAATCTATCATGCAACAACTCTTCCAGCAAGGGAGGAGAAAGTCCACGGTGCAGGGCACCTGTGAAGAAATTTTGGCAATCGGCAGAGCGGAAGAGACTTTCGCAGCAAGACCAGGCATGAGGACTGGCAATAACTTTTGACAACAACATAACATATGGGGCAATCAGCCCGCATATGGACAACAGCAGCAGCAGCAACAGAGGCCCTTTGGGCAACAACAGAATAGGGGGTACCATCCTCAACAACAAAATGGTCAACAACAACAACAGCAGCAACCACGACGGGATCCAAATGCAATGGACGTCGATAGGAACCAGAGACGCACTCCTGGTAATTGTTATAACTGTGGCAGACAGGGGCATTTTGCCTGAGATTGCAGACGGCCGCAGCGCAGGGTACAAGCAGCAATGATTGAACAGATCAACGAACAAGAGGAGGAGGAAATTTTGAGACAGATCAACGCGAGGCGTCAAGCGCGCCAAGCTAACAATGGACAGCAGGGCCAACCGGCTCAGAACAACAGACAGGCTGCAGCGCAGCAGGATTTTGTAAACGTCAACCAGTAATTCCCCCGCTGGCTCTGACAAATTGATATGAACAATTGTCTATAGACTCTTACATACATAAAGACACTGTAAATTCTTGGTTTCAAAAGCTTACGGATGCAGCAGTTACATACAATAAAATACTATTGGACAAACCCAAAAAGGTAAAAACCCAAAAAAATAGCACAGATGAATCGGACTTAGATACGCTTGTAAACTATATCATTGGGGAGCCCTCGGCAATGAGGCTTGGTTTGTCCCCTACGGATGAATGCTTAATTCCCTGTTGCGAAGAATCAGATAATTTAACTAGGCAAATGGACTCTATGGGGGAACCATCTTTTATTCGATCCGCTTCTTTGGAAAAGGAGCTTATGATGAAAATCATGCTGGAAACGTTGCAGGACAAACACACATTTGATGTTGAAGCATTATTAGACTCAGGGGCGACAGGGATGTTCATAGATCTGGACTTTGCCAAAAGGAACAACATTAAATTAAGGGAACTACCTTTCCCCATTCAGGTCTACAACATTGATGGCACACTTAACCAAGGAGGTTCGATCACACATGAAGCAGTCATGGCTATGCGGTATAAAGGACACATGGAGATAGCAGTCTTTGAAGCATGCAACCTAGGAAAAGCTAAAATTATCGTTGGACATACTTGGCTGAAACATCATAATCCAGAAATCGATTGGGAAAAAGCGGAAATTAAATTATCAAGATGTCCAGAAGAATGTGGCATGCGTCGAACATGTTACTTAAATAAAACTGCAAGGACCAGATGGGGTGGAAGAATGGAAGAAGTAGTAGAAGGAAATGAGGAAGAAGTGAAGGAGGAAGTAATCCACATGCTCAGGGCAGCTAAGGGAGAACCCTCAGATGAAGTACCGGCGGAACAGGTTGTCCCCCAGAAATATCACAAATATCTATCAGTCTTTGAAAAGAAAGCATCGGAGAGATTACCAGTCAGGAAACCATGGGATCACGCTATAGACTTAAAACTGGATTTTGTACCAAAAAAGGCCAAAGTCTATCCCCTGTCACCGGATGAAAGGAAAGAAGTATCCGAATTTGTAAACGATCAATTACGCAAAGGATATATTCGACCTACCAAGTCACCACAAACTTCGCCAGTGTTCTTTATACCCAAAAAAGATGGAAAGAAACGAATGGTACAGGATTACCGACATATTAACAGCTGGACCGTTTGCAATAATTATCCACTCCCGTTGATTCCGGAATTAATCGATAAATTAAAGGGAAAGAAAAAGTTTACCAAAATGGACCTCAGATGGGGGTATAACAATGTACACATCAAAGAAGGAGACGAGTGGAAAGCGGCATTTACAACTCCAGATGGAGCCTTTGAACCAACAGTTATGTTCTTCGGATTAAATAATTCCCCAAGCACGTTTCAAACCATGATGAACGACATATTTAGAGACTTGATTGATCAAGGAGACGTAGTTATCTATATTGATGATATATTGGTAGCAACTGAAGGAGAAAAAGGACACAGTGAAATCGTGGAGGAAATTCTAAAAAGATTACGGGAAAACGACTTATTCTTAAAACCGGGAAAATGTTTCTTTGACAGAGACAAAATAGAGTTCTTAGGGTTAATTATTGGGAAAGACAGAATTCAAATGGATCCTTCAAAAGTAGATGCCA
The DNA here is from genome assembly GCA_963565915.1 of Entoloma clypeatum. Lineage (NCBI taxonomy): Eukaryota > Fungi > Basidiomycota > Agaricomycetes > Agaricales > Entolomataceae > Entoloma > Entoloma clypeatum. The sequence continues at coordinate 514,374 of OY751496.1, forward strand.
TCAAACAATGGCTGAAACCAATGAAAGTCAAAGAAGTCCAGTCGTTTCTAGGATTGGGCAATTTCTATCAAAGATTTGTCAAAGACTTCTCTAAAGTGGCAGGGCCATTACATAAATTAACAAGGAAAGAAACAATCTGGAATTGGAAAGAGGAACAGGAGGAAGCATTTGATATGCTAAAGAAATTATTTATGAAAGCACCTATATTAGTATCTCCCGATCCGGATCAGAAGTTGAGAGTAGAATCAGATGCATCGGACTTTGCTACAGGAGCAATTCTATCTATGGAATGCGAGGATGAGAAATGGAGGCCATGTGCCTTTCTATCTAAAGGATTGAATGACGTGGAATGAAATTACGACGTACATGATAAAGAAATGCTGGGCATAATTCGAGCGCTGGAAGCATGGAGACACCACCTTGAAGGAGCCAAACATGAGGTCAAGATCTGGACCGATCATAAAAACCTCGAGTACTTCATGAAGGGATGAAAGCTTAATCGCAGACAAGCACACTGGGTGTTGTATCTAACATGTTTCAATTTCAAATTAATACACAAGGCTGGCACCTCAATGGGAAAGGCAGATGCTCTTTCGAAAAGGGTCGATCATAGAAAGGGGGTGGAAAATGACAACGAAGATGTAACATTATTAAAACCCGAATACTTCCACTTGTGAGCAATGGATCGAGGTCACATACTTATTGATGGACAAGAAAGTAAACTATTAAAACGCATCAGGGATGCCAAGGAGTTTGATGAACAAGTGTTGAAAGCAGTGGAAGAGTTAAAAAAAACAAATACCAAAACATTGCGCGCAGATGAATGGCACGAAGAGCAGGGACTCTGGTTACATTGAGGAAAAAGTTTATGTTCCGAAAAGTCAGGAACTCAGGGAGGAAATAATTAAATTACACCATGACAACCCAGTTGCAGGACACCCAGGGCAGTGGAAGACCCTGGAATTGGTTACACATAATTATTGGTGGCCTAGTATTACAAACATGGTCAAAGCATACATCGAGGGCTGCGACAGATGTCAACGATCAAACAACGTGCCTCAACCGCTAGCCGGTAAATTAAAAGCAAACACAGAACATGCAGGACCATGGAAACATGTTACAGCAGATTTTATTGTAGGACTTCCAGAAGCTCAGGGGTACAACACAGTATTAGTTGTGGCTTGCAGATCGACAAAGCAATCACACTTTATCAAAACACGCGATGAAGTCTCAGCAGAAGGATTAGTTAAACTATATCGGGACGAAGTCTGGAAACTTCATGGACTGCCGGAATCGTTAACGTCAGACCGAGGACCACAATTTGTGGCAATATTTATGAAGGAACTAAATAAAATATTGGGGATCACAACTAAATTATCAATGGCGTATCATCCGCAAACAGATGGACAGACAGAACGCATCAACCAGGAGTTGGAGCAATATCTAAGATCATTTATTTCCCATCGGCAAACAGATTGGCCTGAATGGATGGCAACCGCGGAGTTCACCTATAATAATAAAATTCACACGGCAACTCAGTTTTCACCGTTCTATGTAAATTATGGGTTTAACCCTAGGATGGGCGTAGAACCTCGGAGGGCAGAAAAGTCAGAACCGGCAAAAGAATTCGCAGAGCAAATGAAGAAGATTCATGAGGAGGCAGAAGCAGCGCTAGTAAAAGCACGAGAAGAGATGGAATGGTATGCAAACCTGAAACAGGGTGATGCACCAGTTTACAAAGTTGGCAACAAAGTTTGGTTATCAACTAAAGACCTAAAGTTGAACCGACCCTTAAAGAAACTCGCCGAATGATGGATTGGACCCTATACCATAACCCAAATTATTTCGTCACACGCTGTAGAACTAAAACTTGGAAAATCCACCCGGTCATCAATGTATCACGGGTCCGATTATTTAAAGAACCACTATTTATATCACAAAGGGTGCAGGCACCAAACCCGATAGTTATCAATGGCGAAGAGGAGTACAATGTCGCTAAAGTTATTGACTCAAGGTTGAAGAGAGGGAAGCTGGAATATTTAGTGCAATGGGAGGGTCTGACTCAGGACCACAACACGTGGGTAAGGTATGACACGGGTACGGGTAACACCGTGACAATTTGGTCATGGGTGTGTTCGGGTACGGGTACGGGTTCGAGTTTGTCCTACCCGCGCAACACCGTACCCTTACTCACGGGTATATGGGTGTTGTACATACTATCTAATGGTTACATATCATAACTGAGCATTAATTGAAATATATTCTATTTGAATTTACAATCGACCGTCGAATTGTTGCTTATCAGGGCCGTGAGAAAATTGCCACCAATCGTGCTGGCATCCGAGCAAGTCACAGCTTCTAGCTCTACGGCCCCCATCGGCCCTCATGGGGTCATCCGATCTTGTTGAAGCTGAAGAAAAAAAACAATCTATCGAGATCTGGCTTCACTATTTAAAAGTGTGTCGATTCCCTTCGCTTTTTTTCACCTTCCTGATGCCCCAGTCTTGGAAAACACAGTCTTCGGCCAAATCTTCACGCTCATCCCTCCAGTCTGCGGTCTCGACATCCTCTCTATCTAAGGCTGTCAGATCCAGTGCCAAAGCGGTCGGGCGCGGCGTCAAACGTATCAAGAAAGGTGCCAGTTCAATCGCTCGTCCCCTCAAGCGGGCGAAGCATGCGCTTTCGAATGTCTCTTCCCCAGTCATGAGCGATGAAGGCAGCGACCCCACAGCCGGTGGAGATGAAGACAGCGTGGATGATGGGCCAGATGTTATCGACATCGATTCGGGTGAGGAGACCGACGAGCTTGAGAAAGAACTTGGTGAGCACGAATTCTTTTCTTTTCTTCCAGTTGATATCTTACTCATTCATCCCTCAGCTGCGGCGAAGAAAACCTGGAGGTCTGCTGTATATTCCTTCTTCAAACCTGAAGTCACCATCGAGGTACACGATGGTCGCGTCGCCCACTTCTTCGCGTGTTCCGCCAAGAAATGCAAGACATCAGCAAAAGGTATTCGACGTTATCAAGACAAAGCCGACAAGTCGTCAACTGCTAACCTCCGGAACCATGCCGTGCGCTGCTTCGGCGAGGATGCTGTTAAGACAGCCATGAAGGGGGAGTCGAGTGTCGACCGGAGCGGCAACATCTTCAATACCTTCACCCGCCAAGGAAAACAGCCAGCCACCTACTCCCACCGTGCTCACTCAACCCCCGAGTTCCGGTAATTATGTTTGCTTTTGATACATTCCTCCGAACTCACTCCGCCCATCAGTGCCCACATTGCCAAATGGGTGGCCGAAAGCAATCGCCCCGCGCACATCGTCTCCGACCCCGAGCTTATCGATCTCCTCACGACAGGACACCCCCACCTCAAAGTCCCATCTCCGAACACTGTTCGACGCGATGTCAAGGCGGCTTACGAGAAGTGCCGTGAACGCATAACCAAACTTCTTCAGGATCATCCTGGGCGCATCCATTTCGCAACTGATGCTTGGACATCGACGAACCACCATGCGTTCGTTGCTTGGACTGTGCATCTTGAGCACAACGGAACGATGTTGGCATTTCTCTTAGATATCATCGAAGTCCCTGAATCTCACACCGGTGTGGCCTTGGCAAAGGCTTTCCAAAAGATGCTCGAGACGTTCGGGCTTCAAGACCGGGTACATTCATATGCACACACCGTCATTGTTGGAATTACTAATTCATTGTCTCATCATCTCTACAGATTCTCGCCGTGAACGCCGACAATGCAACGTCGAACAATGCTCAGGACAAAACACTTGCTAGGATGCCCAACTCGTTTGAGGTGGCAAACCGCGTACGCTGCTTCAACCACACTTTACAACTGTCCGCCAAGACCCTACTCCGTCCCTTCAATGCTGGGTTAGGCAAAACGACGGAAGACGATGACAAGAATGACACGGACGATCTCCTGGATGAAGAGCCTGATGATGACGATGACGACGACGACGACGACGACAGCCTCCCAGATGTCCCGGATGTTGATGACATCGATGATGGCATCGACGAGATGAACGAGCTGGATGCCGATGAGCGAGAAGAGATGCTAGCTGATACAGCTGCAGTTCGTCAAACAGTAACAAAGGTATGTATGTTCGTGTTCCCCTCTAACATTCAACTGATGTATATTTGACAGCTTCGTGGCCTTGCCTTTGCCATTGTGTGATCGACAACTATTGCCCTCCCTGCCTGGCGTCGCTATTGCAAGGAGTTCGGCTTGAAGTCCCGTATCCTCTCTCGTGACGTTGTCACACGTTGGAACTCTACGTACTACATGCTCAGCTTCGCGATAAAATATCGTGCCGCCATCGATGCCATGACAGCAGACAAGTCCCTCAAGCTCCGGAAGTTCGAGTTGGAGACTGAGGAGTGGGCCATCGCCGAAGACCTTGTTTCAGTCCTACTCGTACGTGCTTGTCTAAATTATTAATCTACATACTAACCTTCTTCCATAGCAATACAAGAATGCGACCCTGTTTTTCTCCCAAGACTGTGCTAGCGTCGCCGCCGTCATTCCCGCCATGGACCGGATCACGAGCAACCTCAACAACCAGACCGGGAAGGCATATCATCCCTCTCTTGCAGCGGCGATGAAGCTCGCGCGCAAGAAGATGGATCGTTACTACTCACTCACCGATTCTTCGAACGCATACCGCATCGCCATGGTTTTACACCCCGGCATGAAACTCGAGTACTTCCATAATCAAAAATGGGAGGGAGAATGGATTGAGCAAGCGGAAACTTTGGTTCGAGAGGAGTACACGACGAAGTACGAGAAGGCGGTTGATGAATCAAATACGGCACCCAAGAACAATTCGAATGTGGACGATGGATTTGCTTCCTTTGGCAACCTTTCTGTCACCACCTGTCCTCGTGCAAGCGAAATACAGGAATATCTCAGCCTCCCTGTCGAGAACGTGCAGGATCCCTTGAAGTGGTGGATAGCTAACAAATATGTATATCCGAACCTGCATCGCATGGCTCTCGACTACCTGAGCATCCCTGGTAAGTCGCGCTGCCCTGTTCAATAAATGAAGTTGATCTGATATATGGTATAGCAACTTCTACTGCTGTTGAACGAGTATTCTCGCAAGGCCGGCATCTTCTCCCATTCACTCGCAGCCGCCTCTCACCTTCCTCAATTCGAGCCTTTCTCTGCTTGGGGTCATGGGCACGGTGTGGTCTTGTAGTATTTGATGATGTAGTAGCTGCTGTGTCTGCGAAGAGCAGATAAGGACTTATATTTCGTAGTGCCATTTTTTTTACCTAGTAGCTGTCTCCTGTGCCAAATGAATGCGAAACCCACAGGTGCATATGCATACCCGTGGTTTTCGCGGTGTACCCGCCATTTCTATGGGTGTACCCGCACCCCTACCCTTATGGGTACGGTGTTTGCGGGTACGGGTACGGGTTCAGGAAAAAAAACCCGAGGTGTACCCGTGTCATACCTTACATGTGGGAACCCGAGGATCACCTAGAACATGCCAAGGAAGCGGTGGAGGACTTCTTTAAATTAAACCCGAATGTGCCCCGGCGCTTACGCGCAAACATCTTTGAAGGATTAAAATTCAAACCATATGAGAATTTCACGGACACCCCGGACGACATCATATCTCGCCTGGAAGTCGAGATCTAGAAAGGGGGTAATGTTATGATCATATTTTCACTTTTCACTTTATCTTATCTTATCTCAATCTTATCTTATCTACATCATATTGTACATGAGGACATCTTATCATTATCGCGCAGCATGACGCTGCCACAATGCAGCCTCATGGAATTTACATATATAAGTAGGGTACTTTTACTTGTATTCGATAGCTTGTTCTCTTGAGATTCCCGTTGGGTCTCTTGGCAATACAGTTCTCTTATCATCTTTCCACTTCGTTCCTAAGTTTGGGCTCGCGATGTCGTTTGACTTAGCATCACCTCAACAATTTCCCCTTGAGGATAAGCCATGCTGTCCCTGCACAGAAGTGGAGTTGAGGTTGAAAAGCTTCCCTCCTTCATCTTCACATGCTTCCAGACCCTTCGAGTTGCTCCATTCGGACCTCAAAGAGTTTCCAATCGCCTCCTATCACAAATTTAAATACTATGTCAGCTTCTTGGATGACTATTCTGGGCATGCTTGGATGGTATTGTTGAAACTCAAATCCAATACCTCTGATGCATTCAAAAAGTGGACAATGCTTATGAAAACCCAGTTTAATGCCCAAATTTGCCGATGGTGTTTTGATGGAGGGGGAGAATTCAAAAAGAAAACTGGGGTAGTAAAATACCTCGAGGATCTTGGAATTGCCGTGGAAATTTCAGCTCCTAATACACCCCAACAAAATGGTTGAGCCAAAAGGATTAACCGCACCATTGTAGAGAAAGCACAGGCAATGTGATTTGCCGCCTGCTTACCACAATCATGGTGGAAGTTTTGTGTTTTACACACTGTGCATGTTTACAATTGCACGCCAATTAAACGACTTTATTGGAAAACACCTTTTGAATCTCTGAAAGGGGAAAAACTGGATGTATCTAATCTCTGTGTTTTAGGCTGCACTGCCTATGTTTATATTCCTGAAGAATGCTGTGTGAATAAATTAAATCCACGTGCAGAGCTTATGACCTTTATGGGTTTTAAACCAGGAATGAAAGCATATCAGTTTATGACTGATAAAAACAGTATCTTTATTGGTACTACTGCAGTATTTGATGAAACACTCTTTCTGAGATGTCCGGATATCAAAGTGTCACAACACACACCCATGGGAAATGAACCTTCCCATGATGAGTCTCAGGATGATGGAAACCCTGATGACAATGTTGATCGCCACTTTGGAGATGGAGATGTTCATTATCATTCCCACCGGCATAACCAGCTGAGTAAAGATAAATCCTCCGATCCCCCTTTTGCTCCAAATGGAAACCAGCACAACCGCGCTGATGTACCACCTTCAAATCAGGATGACCCTGAGGTCCAGAACCAGCCGGCGAATCCTCTGCCTGCTGATGTCCCTCAACCACAAAGGAACGCTAACCCGCTTCCATGGGGAGCAATGGCACCCTGTGCAACAACAACGCGACATCAATCACACACGCTCTTGGCATGAAGCCGTGAATCGAGAGAAACAGTAGTGTGAGCCTTCCTGGCTGCGCAATGTTCCCCGATCACAACAGGAAGAAGTGGAACCTAGTTCCCCCTTAGCCCCACCTGACGCAGGGTCTAGTGGATCTTCCAGTACTCCTCCTGATGACCCCAAAGTTCCTGATGATGAACCTTTGGAAGATACGGATGTGGAGAGCTTACTGCGCGAAATGATGAATGATGTGGAGCTAGGTCCAAAAGCATTTAACTTGTACCTAGAACGATTAGTTTGGAAATGAGGGGGAGACACAAAACAGATCGCTGAGTTGAATGCGCTACTTGCATCAGCCGTTCCTCACTCTGAATCTAATCTCTCACAGTTCCATGATATCCGGGAGATGAAGTTTTGCGACATTGCCAAAATGCTGAAAAACCTCCAGGATGAGTGGTTGGATGCATGCCATAAGGAACTTGATAGCATCAAGCGGCGTGATGTCTATGATCTAACACCTTTACCGACCAGACGGAAGGCCATCAGATCATGATGGGTCTTCGACATAAAGACCAACAGCCGTAAAAAGGCTTGGCTTGTTGCACAAGGGTTCTCGCAAATTGAGGGAATCAATTTTGACAAGGTATTCTCTCCCATAGTTCGATTCGAGACAGTATGTCTCATGCCCGCTACCGCCATGCTTGAGGGTTGGGTGATTCTTGCGCTAGACATAACTGCTGCTTTCCTTTATGGGAAACTCCAGGAAGAGTTATACATGATGCAACCCGAAGGTTTCAAAGTAAAGGCAAAGAACTTCTTGTTTGGCGCCTACATAAGGCAATTTACAGTTTAAAGCAGGCTGGACTTGCATGGTGGCATGCCATGGAAAAATCCATGAAGAAACTAGGTTTCTGAAGGGTCATATCTGACGCCGGAATCTTTGTTTTCTATTCCCCAAATGGAACCATTATACTAGCAATAATCTATGTCGATGATGCAATGTTCATGGGACCAGATGCTAAGCTTACAACCATTAAAAGAGCCAAATTCATGGCTATTTGGGAATCTCATGATCTAGGTGAACCCACTGAATTCTTGAGAATGCGCATCACGTGTACCAAGAACATGATCATGATTGATCAATGTGCCTATTTACAGAAAGTAGTAGAGAGATTTGGCATGACAAATGCAACAATCGCCAAGACTCCTCTACCTACTGGATACAAGCCGACAGCAAATGCTGGCACTGCCACTGCTGCGCTTCAATCACAATTTCAGCAGATCATAGAGTCTCTGCTATATTTAATGATCGGTACACAACCCAACATTGCCTTTGCCGTGATCACGTTATCACAATTCTCGGCAAATCCTACCCAGGAACACATTGATAAAGCGAAGTATATAATCTGCTATCTCATGGGCACTTCTGATTACTGACTGACATATTCCAGTGATCAAAATGTGGGCTTACATGCCTACACAGATTCTGACTGGGCATCCGACAAAATTAAGAGTTGAAGCTGCACCAGCTGTTTCCTGAAGCTTGCAGGTGCTTCTGTAGGCTGGACTTGTTGTCTACAAAAAACCATTGCTCACTCATCTACTGAAGCAGAGTACATGGCGATGTCTGATTGTGGCCGCCAAGTAAAATGGGTAATCCAGCTCTTCCAGGAGATTGGCTTCCTAATGCGGAATGTCCCAATCTATGCCGACAATCATGGCTCAATCTTTATTGGGAACAACCCTGTACAGGAACGCCGTACTAACACAAGACAAAATGCAAACTTTGGCCTCTGCAAATGATAATAAGAAAGGGTTTGTAAAGTAAAATTTTGTAAACAAGACTTTGGCTGCACAGAAAGAAAACCTTTCTTTGCACTGAAAAATAATGCAATACTTTGAATTTGGCTATAATATTCTGAAAGAATTTGGCATCTAAGTAATAAAATATTTTGCTGAGGGGAAAAAACATATTTCTCTGGACAAAAGTTGAAAGAGAAAGTAATGGGAAATTTGTATTTTTCACATTTCATTTAGGCATTAAGAATGTTTTGGTTTTGCATTTGCCATGTGTTCTGCCAAATGATTATTTTGTCAATTGTTTTCAAAACATATTTTGCATGTGCCAAAAACGAAAAAAACTTTGGCACATGTGAAATTCGAGGTTCCCATGTGTTTTCTTCTGGACCATATCCTTCCCACTGGACGAGGTACTGGATCTTTCCGCGGAACTTTCGAGAGTCTAGGATCGTAGACACATGGTACTCTTCTTGTCCTTCAACGATGATCGGATCAGGGGCTGGTTTCTTTTTCTGGATGGCATACTTCGGAGTTTCATATGGTGACAACAGGGTCGCGTTGAACACAGGGTGAATCATCTTCCAAGTCTTCAGAAGATCAAGAAGGTACGCGCTAGCTCCTTTCTTTTCTAGGACTCTGAATGGTCCATGTCGGAGTGCATCATGTTTCTTTGAGGGGCAATCGGTCCTGATGTTAGTCCCTTCCAGCCACACCTTGTCTCCGATGCGGTAGTCCCAAGATGGACTTTGCCATGTGTCAACTGTCTTCTTCATCTGATCCTGTGCTTGTTTTAGTGCTGCATTGGCTTCTTCTTGTGCCTGTTTGAGTTTTTTCAAGAAGTCGTTGGCAGCCGGATTGGTATCTTCTAACACGAGCTCTCCCTTCCACGGATGTAAACCGTAGTTGAGGTAGAATGGGGTGTGCTTCGTCGCCTGATGTTCTTTGTCATTGTACTGGAACTCTGCGATTGCGATCCATTCAGCCCAATCATCCTGTAGATGGTTGACAAAGTTCCATAAGAATGCTTCCGTTTCCTGATGCGATCGCTCGGCCTGTCCATCAGTCTGTGGGTGGTATGCGGTGGACAGGTTCCTCTTGATCCCTAACATGCGGCAGAGTATCTCCATGAACTTCGCGGCAAACTGCGGTCCCCTATTGCTGATGATCTTCTTGGGGATCCCATGAAGCTTCCATATCTGATCCCAATAGATCTTGGCTAATCCCTCAGCTGATAATTCCACAGTTGTCGGAATGAGATGGAGCATCTTCAAATGTCTATCTGTGATGACCAGAATCGCATTCTTTCCATCGGACTCTGGTATTGGTCCCACAACGTCAATCCCTATGTCCTCCCATGGATAACTTGGTGCTGCATGGGGATGTAGCGGAGCATGTCATTTCTGTCTGTTGATCTTGTTGCGTTGACAGGTGTCACAACCTTTTACGTACTTCTTCATGTCATGCAGGATAGTAGGCCACCAGTAGGTACGAGTGAGGAGTTCATGTGTCCAATATTGTCCTGGATGTCCAGCCACTGGTGCATCGTGTGATTCAAACATCAGTTCTTGATGCAGTTGTGGGTCTGGTGGAACATAGACTCATTCGCCTGCATATGTGATGCTGTTTTCCTGTTGATACCAATGAGGATTCTTCTTTAGACCCTGGGCTACTTCTGTCTCCATGCGGTTTGAACCCTTGATGCGTGCAATCCACGGATTTTCGATGGTCGTGACGCTTCCAATTTTGATGGAATCAGATGTTTCACCCCCTCCAAAGAATTGTTCCTCCGTGAACATCTCCATTTGTACCACATCTTCTGATTCCAACCGTTTCAAGAATAGTCCCCCCTTGAGCATCTGGTCACTGTCTTGTGGTTCAAGTTCCGCTTCATACCAGGGTAAGCGTGACAGGATGTCCGCTTTTGCATTGGTCTTGCCAGGTACATGCCATAATTCGAAGTCATAGTCTTGTAACTTCATTTTCCAGTGTCGCTGTCGTTGATTCAGGTCCTGAGGACAACGGAAATATTCCAGGTTCTTGTGATCGGTCAAGATTTCGAAACACTCCCTGTGTTATATCCGTCTCCAAATCTCCGATCCACTCCGATATTCCTCCGACATTCTGGACATCTGTTACCTCCGCATCTCCGCACGTTGCCATCGTGCATTTCATATTCATAACTCCATGCCCTTATGCATTTCATGTTCATATTCCCGTTTACTTATGCATCGCCTTTTCTGCATGGTCCGTTGACCGACATCTCCGATGTTCGTTACAGTCGCTGGCAACTTACGCCACAACTCCGGACCTACTCCGACCATCTCCGTAAAGTAATATCATTTAGGTATTTAAGCTCGTACCATACCTGTAGTTCCTCAGTTCGAATATCAACAAAGCTCACTCCTCTACTCCCCGTTCATGCCAGAGATCCTCGCTGTGGTACAATACGCCGACAACATCCTCATCTACTGCTCTTCCTCCATCGTTACCCTTCGACAAGCTCAGTACTGTGTCTGAGTCGCAACTCCGACGTCGTCTGACCATTTCCACGTCAATGTGTCTCTCACTGAGATCTTTCCGAGGACCTCCGCACCTCCGACCTCTCCTCCGACCTCCTGAAATTGGGACACCTTATCCAACAAATGGCGGCGCAACACATACATTGAAGCCACATCCCTCCCGTTCATCGTTCCGCTCCGGTCTCAGTCCTACGTCCGACCTCTGACGGACTCCGACGAAGCTCCGACTTTTCACCTACTTAACAGTATATTTGAACTCAAACCGTTTTTGGATTCCTGCTAGTCATGGCACTCCGAAACACCAAGACAGCAAAAGCCGCAGAAGCTGGCACTTCTAGGCAACAGGTTCTACAAAATGTCGAACAACGTTTAACAGAACTATCCCCCGTAACTCCCACTACTCCGACACCTCCGGGTTTTCAGCCCATCACACCTCCGCATAATATTCTGATCCCCACTTCCCCCATAGAATCTGCACCCCCGTCTCCTCAGAATATTTTTGGCCCACAAGCCCTTGCGGATGCTTTCCTCTTAATGACCAATGAACTCAAACGCAGCAAAGGTCACAAGCATCATAAAAAGGCTAAGGATCCAGACACCTTCGACGGTTCCGATCCCTGGAAACTGAACCAGTTCATCCTCCAATGCACATTGTTCTTCTGCGACAACTCCGAGTATGACAATGACTCTGCCAAAATCACTCTCGCCATCTCTTTCCTCCGAGGCACAGCTCTCGATTATTTCAAGCATTTCATCATCGAACCAGACCCGGACAACCCCCCAGACTGGTACGAAGATTGGTCCGCATTCCTCCGCACACTCCGCACGGAATTTGGGGTCATTGACCCCGTTGCGGATGCTGCCAACTCTCTGGACAATCTCAAAATGTGCGAAAATCAACATATTCTCAAGTATAATATCGAGTTCACACGCCTTGCTGCCAAAGCGCACTGGGACAGCTCCGCCCTGCATCACTGGTACTACTCCAGGTTGGCGGAGCGGATTAAAGATGTCCTTGGGACTCAAGCAAAGCCAAGCACGTTACCAGCACTTAGGGAGCTAGCACAGACTATTGATGCTCGCCACTGGGAACGTCATCGCGAGAAATCCCGCTCCGACAAATCCGCATCCAAATCCGACAAATCCGAAGCGAAAACCCCCTCCGCAAACTCCGATAAAAACTCCAAAGCCAAACCGCAGACACAGAACCAGGGCAAACAGTCGAAGCCTTCCTCCACTCCCAAGTCCGACATCTCCGACAAACTCGGAAAAGATGGAAAGCTAACTCCGGAGGAACGCAAACACCATTTTGACAACAACCTCTGTATGTTTTGTGGCAAAGCTGGACATGTTGTGAAAGATTGCCTGAAGTCTTCGTCCTCCGCCTCTAAGGCTAAGGCGCGCGCTGCCCAAGCCAAGACCACGGACGAAACAAAAAATTAGCGGGCAGTCCACAGGACTCTGTATGGCCTGAGGACTGCGTTGAACCCATCCGTACTACCGCTCTACTCAACGCTTCCGCTCTTTCCGATCCCAATTCCCTCCGTGTCCGACTTACATCTCCGCTTATCTCCAATTCTTCTCCGATGGCTGCCCTTGTGGACTCCGGCTCTACTCATTGTTTTATTGACTCCCATTATGCTTCATCCTATAAACTCCCTTTCACCTCCATACCTCTGATCAAACTTAAATTATTTGACGGAACATCCAACTCCGTCATTACTCAGGCGGTTGATCTCCCTGTATACTTTTCCTCCGGTGAATATATGGCCATTACAGCCTACGTGACTCCGCTCAATTCCTCCTGTTCTATGGTTCTTGGATACAACTGGCTCACCCGCTACAATCCTATGATTGACTGGGTGTTGGGCAGTATTACAGTACTTTCCGTCCACAGCTCTTGAAGGAGTCTCCGACCTTGACGTCTTCTGCCAGGTCAGCTCCGCTACCTCCGCAGACCTCTCCCGATACTCCGACCTCCGACTCCGGCACACCCGCTGCTACTCCGGACGTTGTCCCGAATATTGCATTGATAAATGCAGCCGCATTTGTGCGCGCTTGCAAACTTCCAGGTGCCCAATCCTTCCGAATTCACCTCTCTGACCACACGATCTCCGCCCAATCCGTTTCTATGTCCGAGGAACCTCCGGACCTCTCCCATATCCCAGAGGAATATCACGATTTTGCTGATGTTTTTAGCAAGACGAAAGCAGACACCCTCGCTCCGCATCGTCCGTATGACCTCCGCATTGAGCTAGAAGACGGATTGACTCCCCCTATTGGCCCTATGTACTCCATTTCACAATCCGAACTATCTGCCCTGCAAAACTTCATAGACAAACATTTGGCCATTGGTTTCATTCGCCCCTCTCACTCTCCGCACGGCACTCCGGTCCTCTTTGTCTGAAAGAAGGACAGTTCCCTCTGCCTGTGCGTTGACTATCGGGGCCTGAACAAAGTTACCAAGAAGGATCAATACCCTCTTCCGCTCATCTCCGACCTCCTTTCCACTGCCGGAAAAGCGCGCATTTATACCACTCTCGATCTCCGGCATGCATATCATCTTGTCCGCATTGCCGACGGAGATGAATGGAAAACCGCTTTCCGCACTTGTTACGGATCGTTTGAATGGCTTGTTATGCCTTTTGGACTATCCAATGCCCCTGCTGCTTTTCAGCGATTTGTGAATGACATCTTCAGTGACCTCCTCGATGTTACAGTGGTGGTCTACCTCGACGACATTCTCATTTACTCCGATGACCCCGCCAAGCACCCCGACGATGTCAAGGAAGTTCTCCGACGTCTCCGCAAGAACGGACTTTACGTCCGCTCCGACAAGTGTGAATTTTCTGTCGACACAGTCGAATATCTTGGTTTCATCCTTTCTCCCTCCGGTCTCCGCATGTCCGAAACCAAGGTGAACCGACTCACCCGGAAGGGTACTCCGTTCCGTTTCTCCGACTCCGCACGGAGTGCGTTCAACGAGTTGAAGCTCGCTTTTACCAAAGCACCGGTCCTCACTCATTGGATTCCTGATCAACCTATTATGATTCGCTTCCGCCCCGGACGTCTCGGTACCAAACCGGACTCTTTGACTAGACGATGGGACGTCTATCCCAAAGAGGGGAATAGCGACTATGCGTCGGTAAATCCAAGCAACTTCCGACCAGTCTTTTCCCAAGAACAGCTGTCCGCATCTCTCCGAGCTATGGAGTTGTTCACCCCCGTTCTCCGTGCCACAGTCATCATGGACATTGAACAGTTACATTCCGACATCCTCTGTTCACTCCCATCCGACACAATCTTTGCCGACCATCTCAAGGAGCCCAAACTGCACTGGTCAGTAGACTCCGACGGCTTCCTCCGTCATAGTGGTCGCATCTATGTTCCTGACTCTGATAACCTCCAACTCCACATCCTCTGCAACAAGCACAACCATATTCTCTCTGGACACCCCGGACAGAACAAGACAGTTAGTATCATTCAATGAGACTATACTTGGCCTGGTGTTTGAGACTTTGTCAAAAAGTATTGCAAATCCTGCACCACTTGCATGCACTCTAAACCTCAACACCACAAGCCCTATGGTATGCTCAAGCAACTCCCAGTTCTGAACCTTCCGTGGAACTCCATATCCATGGACTTCATCGAGACACTTCCGACCTCTGGCAGTTTTGATGCAATCCTTGTTATTGTTGACCAAATGACAAAACAAAGCATATTTGTTCAGACTACAATCCACTGCACCTCCAAAGATCTAGCCACCTTGTTCATCTTGCATGTGTTCTCCAAGCACGGAGTACCGGAACATGTCACCTCCGACCGAGGCCCAGAGTTCGTCTCCCGCTTTTTCCGCTCCCTCGGAAAAG
This sequence comes from Entoloma clypeatum, assembly GCA_963565915.1. NCBI lineage: Eukaryota > Fungi > Basidiomycota > Agaricomycetes > Agaricales > Entolomataceae > Entoloma > Entoloma clypeatum. The sequence continues at coordinate 529,654 of OY751496.1, forward strand.
CCCTCAACATGACTCTGCACTTCACCTCTGGCTATCATCCTGAAGGTGACAGTCAAACCAAATGTACCAACCAAATCTTGAAACAGTACCTCCACATTTTCTGCAACTATCAGCAGGACAACTGGTCCGAGCTACTTCCACTTGCGGAGTTTGCGTACAACAATGCTCTGAGTGCTATGACTGGGATCTCGCCCTTCTTCGCCAATAAAGGTTATCATCCAAACCTCTCTGTCCATCCAGAGTGTGACCTCACATCCGCCCATGCCTGACAATTCGTCGTAGACCTGGACGAGCTTCACCAGAAACTCAAATCTACAATCCTAGAAGCTCAACGACATTATCAAGGCCCCGCCGATCTCCGGCGTGCTCCGCCCCCTCCGCTCAAAGTAGGACAGCAAGCTTTTGTGAAGGCCAAGTTTTTCCGCACTACACGACCCTCCAAAAAGCTGTCTGAAAAGTATCTCGGCCCCTTTGACATCCTTGCCAGGAATGGTACACACTCTTACACCCTCCGACTTCCGGACACCATACGCGGTGTTCACCCTGTTTTCCACATCTCCATGCTGGAGCCATCTGTTCCGAACGACATTCCGAACTGGACAGTAACTCTGCCTCCTCCGATCGACATTGAAGGAGAAGTGGAATACGAAATCGCTGAAATCCTTGACACCAAACTGGATCGTCGGCGTTCTTGCAAACTGCTCTACCTAGTCCGTTGGAAGGAACCGATGAGGAACAGTCCTGGCTACCCGCCACGGAACTCGAACACGCGACGGACTTAGTCACGGATTTCCACTCCGCGTATCTGGAGAAACCAGGCCCCTTATCACGCCTATAGAACCGCGCAAGACATTTATATTGCAAAATAGAGGGGGGAGGGGCTACTGGGTTTTGGCCTTCTTGGCCAGCGAACCGTCATCCTCCGACTCTTCCTCCGTTTCTCCCTCTGCCTCCTCTTTCTCCGCTTGCAGTTCCGCAAGCTCCCCGTCCGCCAACCCCTCGTCCTCTTCCTCGTCCTCTTCCTCTCCTTCTTCCTCTTCTCTGTCCTCCGTCTCCGACTCCGGAGCCGCCGCCTCCAGCAGGAAGTTCTGGTAGGCGAGGTGGTTGTTCATAATTTGAAGCTGCCGGAGCAGCGCCCAACCGACCCTCGCCGACTGCTCCTCCCTCTCTTCCAGAGCCTCCCGGAGCCCCCGGAGCTCCTCCGCGACCCCTGGGCCGCAGCAGTTTTTCGCCCCGCTCGGGCCCGCGACCTCCGCGACGGCCTCCTCCGTCTTCCCCCGTTTCCGCTTTGCCCTCGTCTCGCCGGGTTTCAGGCAAACCCATTTGCCGTCTTTACACCGCTGGCATGCGGTGCCCTTCCCCTGCCTAAGGAGACTGTCAGTAAGAAAAAGAAGATGAAGAAGCGGGTACTCACAACGCCCACTTGCATTCCACCTTCGCCTGCGCGCAGGCCTGACACGCCTCCCCCCGGACCTCCGACTCCTCCACTCCGCTTGTAGCAATGGGCTACTCCTGCTTTGTCATCTCCATGGCCTTGCCCTGACCACCATAAGTGGTACCTGATCCGGTGCGCATGTCGCCGCCACCTCGGATGACAGTGCGTGTCCTTCCATCTGTCGTCCCTTGTTTTGGATCTCCTTTGTGTAATCAGTGTACATCTTGCCATCACTAGCCACTTGTTCAGAGATTCTGCGGTTGATGTTCTTCTCTAGGATGTATTTCCCAGTTTCTTCGCCAAGATTTGACAGCTTCAAGAGTTCTTTGAATTCATCCAAAAATTCATCAACGGTGCGTTTCTCTTGTTTCAGGACTTTGAGTCTTGCTTTGGCAGCGACCGATTTGTTGGCGATGGAGAATCGTGTGGCGATATCATTGGAAAAACCCAGCCAGGTGATGTTCTCGTTGTCAACAGCAAGAGCGTCTAACTTGTTACTGGCCCAGTGCCTGCCGGACCCTTCCATCATGCAGGATAATACCGCGAGAATCTTCTGATCATCTGTGAGGCTCTTTTGGAACCTGATGTATAGTTTGGTGGCCTTCCACCACTCGTCAAAGGTGTATCTGTCCTTGAACATCCCAGGATCCTTGATGATCTTGGATGTATCCATTGTTTGTACAGCCGGAACTTCTGCCATGTTTAGAGTCTGCGGAGGAGGAGAGGAGTCGGGTTGTTGGGATGAAGATGGGGTTCGGGATACAGGTAAGGATTGAAAATGAGTCCGTGTTCTAGGCATCTGTTCGATATCTGACTGCGCGGAGTCAAAAGTAAATTCGTCAGGGGACTCATCGGTGGAATCGGTGGCAAAACGTTCAGAGTATTTCCTCTGTAAATCTCTAAGGAATCTCTGTTCCTGCGCGTCTGTTGGTCGCAAGAAGGGGTCAAGTCTCTCGTTTTGTGCCCAACGGTTGTACTCGGTCTGTTGTTCTTCGGTGGTGAAGTGGGCGTAGATCTGCTGCTTTGAGTAAGACGTGATGATGTGGCTCTGGGACGTCTCGATGTGAGCGTCCTAATCAATCTTCTGATAACGGTTGTCTGGACACCGATAAACTCTCTGATCTCTGTGATCCGACCTGTCTGAGGTCCTTCTTGAACGCAAAAGCTTTCGAGTTCGTTCTGTCAGGCGTTGTAACGCGCGATCTGGTGTTGCTGAGCAAGATGGATGCTCTCTGCTATCTCGCCGTGGGGGCGATGCTCGTCATTGTCTAGTTCTTCGTCAAGCACCTGCTGTAGGATGCGACGGATCTCCGATTCAATGTACTGCTGGATGAGTGTAAAATCAATACTGTCTTGAGGACTTAGCTCCTCCTGTCGGGCTTCTGGCGTGCTGAATGGGTTACTGGTGAAGTCTTCAAAGAAGTGCGACGTCTTGACTCGTCTGGTAGTTGCTCTCTTCGCTCTGGGCGAACCTAACGAGATTTAGCAACTTGTTATGCTTAACAAACCGTTCCAAGGTTCGGGCAGAGTATGCAGGAAAGTGGAAAGGCGAAGAGCAAAGTGATTGCTAAATCTAAGGAATCTACTATAGTACAAGAGGTTTATATAGGTACTGACTATAGGTGGTAGCGGATGAGTCAGTACTGCGGAAGGCAGTGCGCATGAGTAAGGCGACTGCGGAAGGCTATGTACAGTGAGTAAGCTGACTGCGGAAAGCGAGTCAGCGCGGGAGCAAAGTATACTAAAGGGGATGACGAAGTAATGTAATGAGTCAGACTGGGAATCCAAGGTTGCGAAAGTAGACATTAGACATAGTAAGTTCATAAGAGGGCGCCGAGTCGGGCCGATAAGTAAAAGATATGATGTGGTCCTCATACTGTAGAGTCCGTAACACAGGAGGGGAGTTGATTGAAAGAGAGATTGAGGAAACAGTGACATTTGGAGGTGGAAACATCAAGGTATGGGGCTGTATGGGATGGAATGGAGTTGGACAACTTGCAGAGGTTGAGGGAAGGATGGATGGAGATCAGTATTGAAGGGTCACTTGCTGCCCAGCATAGAAAAAGGTGGAATTTCTGAGGAGGAGGTAAATTTTTAGCAGAACAATGACATGTCCAACAAGGCCAAAAACTGGATGGAGGAGCAAGAAATTGTGGTCCTGGATTGGCCTTCCCAGTCTCCAGATATAGAGATGCAATAGAGCAGGTGGAATGACCATTGGAGGCCAGAGAAAGGATGTTTTCATTCTGAGAAGAGGAGATAGAGTGCATGTTGAATTTGAACTATCCTGAGTGTTACACTTTTTCACCCTCTTTCTATGCACCTTCACATGACCCCTCGACCCTCAATCCCTATCCAACCCCGTTTCACTTAACTCCGATGACCTTGGGACATGTGTCTCCTCTATCAGCGCTAACTCACAATGACCCGGACTATTCCCCTTGTAGACACATTTTCACTTGTTATCTCTGACTCATGGCCTTGAGGCCTTATCTCTGACTCTCATACCACAGCCCCCTTGAAACATTTATCTAACCAATGACTTATTTAGCTCCTGTGCAGCATCTACTTATTTATAGCTGTAGGATTACATATATAAGACTTGTAACCTTAGAGTAGAGGTCCTCAGCTTGACCTAGGCATACAACACTTACTTGTCTATTCTTCAAATGCTCTCCAACTAAGTGTCTTGCAAGGACTTAGCTCTGCCAGACCCGAACCGAGTCGTCCTTCTGAGGAACTTGCTGATCTTGACCAAGTCATCCTACTGAGGGACTTGTGTGTGGAACCAGTATGAACCCACATGACTAGAACCTTGAACTGATTGTAGGCTATCGCCGTAACAAAAGGTCAAGCTGATATATGTTGTCAACCCACCACGGTTTTAGATGCAAAGATTCCTCCCCGATAATCAACCTTTGGAGTCTCGTCCGACTCAGAAGATGAACAGGAGTTTGTTGATGCACCCATTACACCATGACAACCGCCGACACCATACAGAAGAGGAACCTCCTCTTTTGTACCAGTCAACCCCACATCACCCTCTTACCTCTCCCCGAGATGAATCCAACCGTCGCCAGCTGTTGCTGTTGCTGCATCCAGACCAAAGACTCCAGACACCCCAAAAGAAACGACACTTGGAGAAATGACTTCTCAAGCAAGGACCCCAGAGAAAGAAATCAAGATCAGCCCACTGGCGATCTTTAATGGAGACAGAAGGAAACTGTCAGAATTTTTATTCAACGCGAACTTGTATCTGGAAATGAACAATGATGTTTACAACTCTGACAAGAAGAAAATCCTCTTCACTATCTCGTACATGAAAGGAGGAACCGCTGGGCCATGGAAGGAATCCTGGTACAGGGACATCACCACTGCCGGAGTTACCATGTACCCAAAATACGCGGACTTTATTGAGAAACTGAGGAAATCATTTTCCCCAGTTGACAAAGAAGGAGACGCGTTGACCATGATGAAAACACAGAAAATGGAAGGCATGACAGCCGACAAATTCGTGGAAAAATTTAAACTATGGGTTTCAGAAAGTCTGATCACAGAGGAATGATCTGTCAAGGACTACTTCATGGAGGTGCTATCCCACACACTTCAAGACAAAATTTTGGGCCTTGATAAGGTCCCAGGAACAATTGATGAATGGTACACCATGGCGTCCAGACTGGATAACCAGTGGAGGAGGGCAAAGGCAGTCTCTCAAAGACTTAGACCCAATGGGGGAAAGAAGAAATTCAAGGTTAATTATAACCCTGCACCCCAAAACATGCACTTTGCCCCAGAACCAAACGCCATGGACATTGACTGGCTGACTGCCGAAGAGAGAGACGACCACTTTAAAAAAGGGTTGTGCTTCGTCTGCCATCAGGCAGGACATTGTGCTGATGCACACAAAGGAGGAAAGACCCTGGTTGCGAACAATATGTTCAAAAAAGCTTCTGATGCATATGCCCATATCCGAGGCATTTTCAAGGACTTACCAAATAAGGAACAAGATGCCTTAATCTCTGAGATGGAGAAACAGGGTTTTCAATAAAGCGGCCTGTATCGATATCCACAGCAAACCAAATGGGGCTTATTCCACTACTAAAGCCCATTTGTGTGTTCAATGTGGATGGAACAAAAAACAAAGAAGGGATGATCACCCATTGCACATGGAAAAAGATCTGGATCAATGACAAAGAACTCAACATTAGATTCTTGGTTGAAAGGAAACTGCCATTTTGGGGTTACCATGTTGAAACAATACAACCCAAAGATTGATTGGGAAAAAGGAACCTTGGATATCAAAACTATCAGGTTCAAGAAGACCCTAGCAGGAGTCATGAGGAAGTTGTTTTGGAGGTTTGTCTCCCTTCACAATCTTAGTTGATGCAGCGGCTCGCTTGGCAGAGACGACATAGGTTCTATTGTCTGCAGTCATACAAGGCAAGCAAGTCCATTTAATAGATAAGGGTTGCAACTTAGCATTGTTTAATCAGACCCTTCAGGAAAATCCTTCTTGTCGGCTTCTAAGATTGTGGTTTCATCATTCTCAGCATCTTCCTCAGACACCTTCACTCCTGACACTAATAAGTTTCTTTGGAGGAAAAATCTATTATAAAAGAGGAATCCTCTTTTTCTTGGATGTATCTTTAAGAAAGATACCAAGTATATTACATGGAAAATTTTAAGAAACATGTAATGTCTTTCCCAAATATTTTTGGACAAAAAACCTTTTGTTTATCCTAAAGTATTTCTTGAGAAAAAACTAAATCCATTGTTTGAACAATGGAATAAGTTTATCTTTGGAAAAAACCCTTGGAAAAATGAAAAGTTTTACTAAAGGAAATACTTGAAAAACATATTATATGTTTCTTGAATTTTTCTATACATGACACTTTGTGTCTTTTTTGATGATAAATCAAAAGGAAAAGAGGATTCCTCTTTTCTAATATATATTTTCTCTAGAAAGACTCATCAGTGTCAGCAGTGCTTCCTAACCCTTCTGGAGTTCTTCTTTGGCTTGTGGCAGTTGCGCGCAATATGGCCTTCTTGGTCGCAGTTGAAACACTTGCAACCATCTTTCTTCTTTGGAGTGCTGCAGTCTTTAGTAAGGTGACCAAAGCATTGACAGTTGTAGCAACAGGCCACTCCTGCTTTGTCGATCTCCATGGCCTTGCCCTGACCACCATAACCTGATCCGGTACACATGTCGCCGCTACCTCAGATGACAAGTGCATGTCCCTCCATCTGTCGTCCCTTGTTTCGGATCTCCTTTGCGTACTCAGAGTACCACTTGCCATCACTAGCCACTTGTTCAGAGATTCTGTGGTTGACGTTCTTTTCTAGGATGTATTTCCCAGTTTCTTTGCCAAGGTTTGACAGCTTCAAGAGCTCTTTGAATTCATCTAAGAATTCATCAACGGTGCATTTTTCTTGTCTCAGGACTTTGAGTCTTGCTTTGGCAGCGACTGACTTGTTGGCGATAGAGAATCATGTGGCGATATCATTGGAAAAACCTAGCCAGGTGATGTTCTCATTGTCAACAGCAAGAGTGTCTAACTTGTTACTGGCCCAGTGTCTGCCGGACCCGTCTATCATGCGGGATAGCACTGCAAGAATCTTCTGATCATCTGTTTGGCTCTTTTGGAATCTGATGTATAGTTTGGTGGCTTTCCACCACTCGTCAAAGGTGTGTCTGTCCTTGAACATCCCAGGATCCTTGATGATCTTGGATGTATCCATTGTTTGTACTGCCAAAGCTTCTGCCATGTCTAGAGTCTGCAGAGGAGGAGAGGGGTCAGGTTGTTGGGATGAAGATGGGGTTTGGGATACAGGTAAGGGTTGAAAATGAGTCCCTGTTCTAGGCATCTGTTGGTCGCAAGAAGGGGTCAAGTCTCTTGTTCCGTGCCCAATGGTTGTACTCAGTCTGTTGCTCATCAGTGGTGAAGTGGGCATAGATCTGCTGCTTTGAGTAAGACATGATGATGTGGCTCTGGGACGTCTCGATGTGAGCGTCCTAATCAATCTTCTGATAATGGTTGTCTGGACACCGATAAACTCTCTGATCTCTGTGATCCAACCTGTCTGAGGTCCTCCTTGAATGCAAAAGCTTTTGAGTTCGTTCTGTCAGGTGTTATAACATGTGATCTGGTGTTGCTGAGCAAGATGGATGCTCTCTGCTATCTTGCTGTGGGGGCAATGCTCGTTGTTGTCTAGTTCTTTGTCAAGCACCTGCTGTAGGATGCAATGGATTTTTGATTCAATGTACTGCTGGATGAGCGTAAAACAATACTGTCTCGAGGACTTAGCTCCTCCTGTCGGGTTTCTGGCATGGCAAATGGGTTGCTGGTGAAGTCTTCAAAGAACCGCAATGTCTTGACTCGTCTGGTAGTTGCTCTCTTTGCTCTGGGTGAACCTAATGAGATTTAGCAACTTGTTATGCTTAACAAACCATTCCAAGGTTTGGGCAGAGTATGGAGGAAGTGGAAAGGTGAAGAGCAATGTGATTGCTAAATCTAAGGAATGTAGCTATGGTACATGAGGTTTATATAGTACTGACTATGAGTGGTAGCGAATGAGTCAGTAACTGCGGACTGAGTAATACTACTGCGGAGCTGAGTAAGGCTACTGCGGAGCTGAGTAAGGCTACTGCGGACTGAGTCATACTGGGAATATAAGGGAGTGAAAGTAGGTATTAGACATAGTGTATTCATAAGAGGGCGCCGAGTCGGGATGATAAGTAAAAGAGATGACATGGTCTGCATACTGTAGAGTCTGTAACACCTGAGGACTGCGTTGAACCCATCCGTACTACTGCTCTACTCAATGCTTCTGCTCTTTCCAACCCCAATTTCCTCCGTATCTGACTTACATCTCCGCTTATCTCTGATTCTTCTCCAATAGCCACCCTTGTGGACTTCGGCTCTACTCATTGCTTTCTTGACTCCCATTACGCTTCATTCTATAAACTCCCTTTCACCTCCATACCTCCAATCAAACTTAAATTATTTGACGGAACATCCAACTCTGTCACTACTCAGGCGGTTGATCTCCCTGTATACTTTTCCTCTGGTGAATATATGGCCATTACAGCCTATGTGACTCCGCTCAATTCCTCCTGTTCTATGGTTCTTGGATACAACTGGCTCACCTGCTACAATCCTATGATTGACTGGGTATTGGGCAGTGTTCACAGCTCTTGAAGGAGTCTCCAACCTTGACGTCTCCTGCCAGGTCAGCTCCGCTTTTCACCGATGTTTTTAGCAAGACAAAGGCAGACACCCTCGCTCTGCATCGTCTGTATGACCTCCGCATTGAGCTAGAAGACGGATTGACTCCTCCTATTGGTCCCATGTACTCCATTTCACAATCCGAACTATCTTCCCTGCGAAACTTCATAGACAAACATTTGGCCATTGGTTTCATTTGCCCCTCTCACTCTCCACATGGTGCTCCGGTCCTCTTTGTCTGAAAGAAGGACAGTTCCCTCTGCCTGTGCGTTGACTATCGGGGCCTGAACAAAGTTACCAAGAAGGATTGTTACCCTCTTCTGCTCATCTCTGACCTCCTTTCCACTGCTGGAAAAGTGCATGTTTATTCCACTCTCAACCTCTGGCATGCATACCATCTTGTCCGCATTGCCAATGGAGATGAATGGAAAACCACTTTCCACACTCGTTACGGATCGTTTTAATGGCTTGTTATGCCTTTTGGACTATCCAATGCCCCTGCCGCTTTTCAGCGATTTGTGAATGATATCTTCAGTGACCTCCTCGATGTTACAGTGGTGGTTTACCTCGATGACATTCTCATTTACTCCGACGACCCTGCCAAGCACCCCGACGATGTCAAGGAACAACACAGTCAAATATCTTGGTTTCATCCTTTCTCCCTCCGGTCTCTGCATGTCCAAAACCAAGGTGAAGACCATCCAAGAGTGGCCTGAACCTTGAAAAGTGAAGGATGTAAAGTCTTTCCTTGGATTCACGAATTTCTATCAATGTTTCATTCACGGTTATTTGGACATTGTTGTTCCGCTCACCCGACTCACCCGGAAGGGTACTCCGTTCCGTTTCTCCAACTCCGCATGGTCAACAAGTTGAAACTCGCTTTTACCAAAGCACCAGTCCTCACTCATTGAATTCCTGATCGACCTATTATCATTGAGATGGACGCCTCCGACTATGCACTTACTTGGTGCTATTTTGTCCATCCAGACCTCCAACAAGGAGATACACCCAGTAGTGTTCCACTCCTGCACCTTCACCACCCCGGAACTCAACTATGACACACACGACAAGGAGTTACTTGCTATCCATGAAGCATTCAAGGTATGGCAATATTACCTTGAAGGCTCCGCTGCTCCGCTGCTCCGATCGACATTGTCACAGACCACAAGAACCTGGAGTACTTTGCCACTACAAAGGTTCTTACCCGCCAACAGGCCCAGTGGTCCAAGTTCCTCTCTCAGTTCAACCTCTTGATTTGCTTCCGGCCCGGATGTCTCGGTACCAAGCCAGACTCTTTGACTAGATGGTGGGACGTCTATCCCAAAGAGGGGAATAGTGACTATGCATTGGCAAATCCAAGCAACTTCTGACCAGTCTTTTCCCAAGAACAGCTGTCCGCATCTCTCCGAGCTACGGAGTTGTTCACCCCCGTTCTCCGTGCCACAGTCATCATGGACATTGAACAGTTACATTCCGACATCCTCTGTTCACTCCCATCCGACACAATCTTTGCCGACCATCTCAAGGAGCCCAAACTGCACTGGTCAGTAGACTCCGACGGCTTCCTCCGTCATAGTGGTCGCATCTATGTTCCTGACTCTGATAACCTCCAACTCCACATCCTCTGCAACAAGCACAACCATATTCTCTCTGGACACCCCGGACAGAACAAGACAGTTAGTATCATTCAATGAGACTATACTTGGCCTGGTGTTTGAGACTTTGTCAAAAAGTATTGCAAATCCTGCACCACTTGCATGCACTCTAAACCTCAACACCACAAGCCCTATGGTATGCTCAAGCAACTCCCAGTTCTGAACCTTCCGTGGAACTCCATATCCATGGACTTCATCGAGACACTTCCGACCTCTGGCAGTTTTGATGCAATCCTTGTTATTGTTGACCAAATGACAAAACAAAGCATATTTGTTCAGACTACAATCCACTGCACCTCCAAAGATCTAGCCACCTTGTTCATCTTGCATGTGTTCTCCAAGCACGGAGTACCGGAACATGTCACCTCCGACCGAGGCCCAGAGTTCGTCTCCCGCTTTTTCCGCTCCCTCGGAAAAGCCCTCAACATGACTCTGCACTTCACCTCTGGCTATCATCCTGAAGGTGACAGTCAAACCAAATGTACCAACCAAATCTTGAAACAGTACCTCCACATTTTCTGCAACTATCAGCAGGACAACTGGTCCGAGCTACTTCCACTTGCGGAGTTTGCGTACAACAATGCTCTGAGTGCTATGACTGGGATCTCGCCCTTCTTCGCCAATAAAGGTTATCATCCAAACCTCTCTGTCCATCCAGAGTGTGACCTCACATCCGCCCATGCCTGACAATTCGTCGTAGACCTGGACGAGCTTCACCAGAAACTCAAATCTACAATCCTAGAAGCTCAACGACATTATCAAGGCCCCGCCGATCTCCGGCGTGCTCCGCCCCCTCCGCTCAAAGTAGGACAGCAAGCTTTTGTGAAGGCCAAGTTTTTCCGCACTACACGACCCTCCAAAAAGCTGTCTGAAAAGTATCTCGGCCCCTTTGACATCCTTGCCAGGAATGGTACACACTCTTACACCCTCCGACTTCCGGACACCATACGCGGTGTTCACCCCATTTTCCACATCTCCATGCTGGATAGTGTTTCAAGGTCCAGTTTACCTTTGTTGATTTCAGACCGAGACCGGATGGGACCGAACCGGTGAGAGACCAGACTGCCGGTCTCGGTTTTTAAGGTTTCAGATCACGGCCGGTCTTCAGTTCACTCGAAACTTTAGAGTTTGAAAGACCGGCCAAAGACCAGTTCGGATTGGTTTAAACCGGTATATTCCATGGAACGATCTGAGGATCTGAAATCAATGTCGCGAAACAGCAAATACAAAATTTCTGCCACAAGAAAGACTTGAACTCTGAACTTCTATAGTATAAAGGATTCTGTTAACACCACTTAACCAACTGAGCCACAAGACCATTATATTTCATTGCTCACAATCACTCTACATCACAACTTTCCCACTTCCCAAATAGGCACACCTAAAAAAAAACACAAAAGGTGTGTGTGCGTGCTCCCTCCTGCCTCGATCACAAGTAGACAGATTATAAATAAAATCTATAAATATATTCTGGCCTTTTCAGCATCTGTGCCCCTCATTGCAGAGTCAGCAATGGGTGGATGCGTCGTTTCGACGTTGGATGACGCACATCACGCGCGCATCAAATGTGTCAAATATATGTAAACAAACTCAAAAAACATGCATTTCTCCTTAATATGGCTACACAGGAGGAAGTTAGCTTACAGACTATATCAATTATGTAGCAGAGTATCATATGTCAATAAATATGTGTTGATGTTATGGAATGATGCCACGGATTCTAAGTCATAGAGGTGCCATGCTCTACACCAAATAATGCGCAAAATGCATTGCGCAGGCGCGCACAGTGCCTTCCTCATGGTCTAATAATAGTTGGAAGTGATAGAACTCATAAATAGATATGTATTCACCTTCTGAAGCACTTTGTATAATTTTTACCGCCACTCCACCCAGCCACCACATCTGCCCAAGGGCCACTACTCGCGCATAATGGCCACCACTCATGCCCAACGGCCACCTTTCATGCCCAACAGCATCCCTTTGCGCCCAACGGCATCCCTTTGCGCCCAATGGTGTTCCTTTGCGCCCAATGGCATCCCTTTGTGCCCAACGGTCCCGACTCATGCCCAACAGCATCCCTTTGCCCTCAACATGTCAACCCATGCCCAATGCTGTCCTTTCGCCCCCAGCGCCATCCCTTTGCCCCCAACGCCGTCGACCCACGCCCAATGGCCGCCTTTCACGCCCAACGGTCCCAACTTGCACCCACTGCCATTGACCCATGCCATGCTGTCCCTTTGCCCCCAACACTGTCCCTTTGCCCTCAATGCCATCAACCCACGCACAACGGCTGCCTTTCATGCCCAATGGCCGCCTCGTGTTCCCAACAGCTGCCCCTCTTGCCCAACTGCCCCGACTACTGCCCCACGGCCCCTCTAATGCCCAATGGCTGCTTCGCGTCCTCAACACCGTCGACTCACACCCAGCACCCTTCCTTCGCAGGCAACGGCCTCCCTTCGCGCTGTACGGCACCGCGCACCTGCCACGACACATGCCCAACGGCCCCCTTTCACACTCAATGGCGTCGAGTCATGCCCCAGAGCACATGGCGCCGGGCTGAGCCCACGGAGGACCAATTGAGGGAGTATGACGTGCGCGCGCAGCATCGGGCTGTGCGTACATGTCCTTAGTCTTATTTTACTTGTAATATATTGGTTTAAACCGGTTGAGACCAGTCCGGTCTCACTTCTTTGAGGTAAACGGAACCGATGCACCAGTCTTGCATCGGTCCGGTTCAGTTTTTTCGAGATCATGTGAACTGAAAAATTGGTCTCGGTCTCGGTCTCTAAATTTTGAGGGTCAAAAACCGGACCGAAAAGGACTTTTAAACACTAATGCTGGAGCCATCTGTTCCGAACATCATTCCAAACCAGACAGTAACTCTGCCTCCTCCGATTGACATTGAAGGAGAAGTGGAATACGAAATTGCCGAAATCCTTGACACCAAATTGGATCGGCGTCGTTCTTGCAAACTGCTCTACCTAGTCCATTGGCTAGGCTATGAAGGAACCAATGAGGAACAGTCCTGGCTACCCACCATGGAACTCGAACATGTGACGGACTTAGTGATGGACTTCCACTCCGCATATCCGGAGAAACCAGCCCCTTATCACGCCTATAGCACCTCACAAGACATATATTGCAAAAAAATAAATAAAAATTATTGGAGGGGGGCAGGACTACTGGGTCTTGGCCTTTTTGGCCAGCAGACCATGATCCTCCAACTCTTCCTTCAGCTCTCCCTCTGCTTCCTCTTTCTCTGCTTGCAGTTTCACAAGCTCCCCATCCTCCAGCTCCTTGTCCTCCCCCTTGTCCTTTTTCTCGTTCTCTTCCTCTCCTTCTTCCTCTTCTCCATCCTCTGGCTCCGACTACGGAGCCGCCGCCTCCAGCAGGAAGTTCTGGTAGGCGAGGTGGTTGTTCAAGATTTGCAGCTGCCGAAGCAGCACGCAACCAACCACCGCCGACTGTTCCTCCTTCTCCACCAGAGCCTCCTGGAGCTCCCGGAGCTCCTCCACGACCCCTGCCCCACCACATACTCAACCTACATTGTATTGTAATTTACAGTCCAGCGAAGACATACAGTGTATGATAAATTATGGAAGCAGCAAATTTGCTACAGCACCAGCGAATTTACCACAGCAAATAGCAAAATAATAATGTCACTGGCGAAGAAAAAATGTCGCCAGCGACAACATACAACAGATCAGCGAATAATTCACCGGCAAAAGACTCCACAGCGAAAAACCGGCGACACAGCGACAGGCCATCGGTGAATTGATGACCCATCGGTGAAAGCGAGCCTTGAGTGCCGGCAACACTGCAAATGACTCAAAGAACGATGCTAACAACAGATCGGCGAATAATTCACCAGTGAGAGACACCACAGCAAAAAACCGTCAAAAGACTGGCCACAAATCGGCGACAGGCCATCGGCGAATAAATGAGCCACCGGCGAAACCAAGTCTTGAGGGCCGGCAACACTGCAAATTAAAAGAACGATGCTAACAACAGATCGGCATATCATTCACCGGCGAAAGATGCTACAGTGAAAAACCAGTGAAAGACTGGCGACAAACCGGCGACAAACCGGCGACAGGCCATCGGCGAATAAATGGGCCACCGGCGAAACCAAGTCTTGAGGGCCGGCAACACTGCAAATTAAAAGAACAATGCTAACGACAGATCGGCATATCATTGACCAGTGAAAGACACCACGGCAAAAAACCAGCGAAAGACCGGTGACAGGCCATCAGCGAATGAATGGGCCACCAGCAAAACCAAGTCTTGAGGGCCGGCAACACTGCAAATTAAAATAACAATGCTAATGACAGATTGGCATATCATTGACCAGCAAAAGACACCACAGCAAAAAACTGGCAAAAAACCAGTGACAGGCCATCGGTGAAAGCAAGCCTTTAATCCATGCTGATGTAATGGTTTTTTACCATTTTTGATGCTTATGACCAGTTTGTGCTGCTGATGACTGATTGAACAAAAATCCATGTATATATTCTGAGCTTTTCGGCATGTGTGCTCCTCATTGCACAGTCAGTAATGGGTGGATGTGTGGGTTCAATATTGCATGATGCGCGACACACACACATCACACATGTCAAATACATGTAAACAAATCTCCAAAAATATCGCACATCCTCCTCATTATCTTTACACAGGAACAAGTAAACTTTTCTACTATATCAGTCAGGTAGGGGAGCATGTTGTATCATCAAGTATGTATTTATTTTATCAAATTTTGCCACAGATTCCAAGTCCCATGGTCTGAACCAAATAATAGTAAACAATGCATCAAAGACATCGCGCAGGCATGCATGGTGCCTTCCTCATGATTTAATAATAGTTTGAAGCAATAGGACTCATGACTGCATATGTATTCACCTTGTGACACACTTTGTATAATTTTTAGAAGTCCAGATATGATAGAAATAATCAAATGTGCAGATTTGAGGAAAAGTGTCATATCTCCCTAAGGAATGAACCAAATTTGAATAATAATGAAGGTGTTCTGAGATCCCCTGAATGTGGAGAATCCAAAGGTGAAATAAAAGATTTTGGTCAAATTTTCGACCTATTTTGCTCATATTCACCTTATCAAGTCCTTGAACTTTAGTTGAATGGTCTGAGGAGGTTTACATACAATGTTTCAATGGTATACAAACAGTACATGTAGACTAAAGTGGTTGTGGAAAGGGGAAAGGAGGAAAACATTGGTTTTGGTGTTTGGAGTAACCCATGATGCACTGTTGCATCACGATTTTGCCTGTGTTTTGATCTCTCATTTCAGAATACAGATTTTCTATCATACATAGCTTGAGTATCCAGCTGTATATATACTTTTCATGAGTTCATAGGCATCTATCCATTAGTTAACAAGCATATTTGTGGCCCGTCAAGTGGGAAATGTAGAAAACATGATTTTGTTCCCAACACTGTCATTGTTATGCACATGGGATTCTGAGACATATTTTGGACAAAGTCTTATCTCCAGTCTTCCACATGGCATGGATTCTCTTGGAACTTTTTGTATCAAGTAGATGTACATCTGATACACCCTATACAACCATCTATAGATTTATTGACCATACAATAATAATGCCAGATGATGAATACATAGATATTTTTGATGTGCAAGTCGCCTGATACTTTTTAACACCTATCTATACATCACACCATTTACTATTGATGCGTTGAGACCTACTCACACTAGAGAATAGCCATACACAGGTGCCCAGATTGCACCGCAGGCATAAAATGATGATCTGTGCCAAAGATGAGGACATACATTTCAGCTTTTTTCACCATGTTCTACCTCTACATGGTATCCGCATATCTTTATTCATATCCTCACATAATTGGGAATGAACCTCCAGATGGTTCTGTGGTGGGAAGAGACTTTCTATGGTGTATTAGAACAAATATACTGGTAAGCTTCACTTTCAACTGTGTCTACAGCTTTGCTGGCACTGCACACATGCCCTAGATAACCATTGCGATGGTGACTCATTGACTAGCAAAAGAACATTGTCACCACAGCCAGTTTTTTGCTGTGGTGTCTTTTGCCAGTGAATTATTTGCTGATCTGTCATTAGCATTGTTTTCTATTATTTGGTTCAGACCATAGGATCTCTATAACTTTAAATCTGTGGCTAATTTTCTTAAAATAAATACATACTTGATGATACAACATACTCCCCTACTCATCTGATATAGTAACAAACATTACTTGTTCCTGTGTAGATACAGTGACTCAAAAAATTGATTCAATGTTTGACAACTTTTGAATATCTGTTGAATAACTTTGTATCTGATATAAATAATACCAGGATGTTGGTATATGGAAGGAAGCATTTGATCAGGGCCATCCAACAAAAAATTAATTATGTAATTCCAATCAGTATCCATGGAGATATGATCAATTTAAAACAGGAACTCATTGAATCAATTATTTGAGGGGGTATCAGAAATATCAGAATCTGATGCTCCACTGATTCTATAGCAACCAATGAGTGACAAATAGTTGCTATAGTGATGCTACCTTTGATTGGACCTGGACTGAAGGTATTTAAGCAGTCCAAATGCTCTCAGGATATTTCAAATTCAACATGTGCCCCATCTCCTCTGCTCAGAAGAAAAAACATCCTTTCTCTGGCCGCCAATAGTCATTCCACCTGCTCTGTTGCATCTTGATATCTGGAGACTATGAAGGCCAATCCAGGACCACAATTCCTTGCTTCTCCATCCAGTTTATAGCCTTGTTGGAGATGTGCTTGGGGTCATTGTCCTGCTAAAAAATTACTGTCTCTTCAAAAATTCCACTTTCATCTATGCTGGGCAGCAAGTGACCCTCCACAATGGCCCACATACTGATCATCACCCATCCTCCCCTCAACATCTGCAAGTTGCCC